>LPNX010334363.1:134075-197020 GCA_001517045.1 Pseudotsuga menziesii | reverse complement strand
AGAAGAACATAGAGCACTTAAGAATTTTAATTCAGTAACATTAGAGCATATTAACATGTTAAGCAAGTATGTTTGAAACCTAAAGAACTGGACCTTGGGAAATTTAGTCAACTGGAGGTGGATCGCTTCGGCAAGGTACTCATCTAAACTAAGCACGGGGACCGACTGGGACTCAGGGCTTAAAGAATTTATTTTTAACAAGAAACCAAGGATAACATCACCTATACAACAATCGTCGTCTAGACCTAACACTTGACGGACCAACGACATTACCACTTGCACCTCAGTCTTAAAAATGTGCAAGGGGTAAGGCAAGAAAAGACCTTCAAGGGACTGACCTTCCTTTAGGATACTTGACAAGAATTGACAGCGACTTTCACTTTTGCAATTTTTGAAAAACTCGGCAAGGACAGATTCATTTACAAACTCATGATTTACAGGTTAACTTTCGGGCAGACTAAGGTTTTCTCTGACGACCGAAGCATCAATTTTACACAGTATTTTCGACGCGGACCGACTCACAATAACCCTCTGATAGGGAGAATAGTTCACCGCACACCACTCGGCAAATTCAGGGAAGTGGAGGGTTTGCTCAAGGGCGAAATGGTACAAAAAAGACTTGCATACATTCAAAACGTCATTCCCCTGTGAAAAATAAGACCACAATTTCTCTTTGCTGTCGGACACGCTCCCTGTGGATAGGAAGGGGTCGCAGACGCCCCTGTGTCTGTCTACTAAAAAGTCCTCTCTGTCATCCACGACCCGACCAGACACACGAACCTCTATCTCTTGGTCCATTTCTTAATTTATAATGGAAATTGGACGAAGGAGTTACAGGGTTAAAGTCCTACCTGGCTTACTGCGGGGGCGTGTGCGCGGAGCGTGCCTGGACTGACAAATGGAAGCTCCCAAATCGCTAGGTCCTTTTCCCCGGGTCCTGAGCAAATAAAATAATCATTGGAAAGGTCAACCCTGCCTTTATAGGACCACACAATTCGCCACGTGGACGACATTTATTTCCGCAACCACCACTTATCCCTAACTTCCGTGCACTTCTATTTTCTGGTTTCATTCAAGACTGTAGATCTAGTTTCTCTTTAATTTATGGCCTTTGGATCGTGTGCCACGTATCCCGTTCCGCCCGGTGCCTTGGTGATAAACGACGTGCCAGTATCCATCCTGGAATGATCTCCCACCGTCGATGAAATCGCCCTTTATCATGAGCCGTTGGATCGGGTGACATGTACCGAATTCCGCTGGGAGTCTGGGACTTATCCCCCATGCAAGTTTCAACCCCGGAATCGATCCCAACCGTTGATCATTTCGCCTTTAAGTTTCGACCGTTGGATCAAGCACTATGTAATGAATTCCGCTGGGCTCCTTTCTTTTATCCAACGTGCAGCTTTGATCCCTGGAATTGTTCTCAGCCGTTGATGTGATACCCCTTTAACTCTCCACCGTCGGATCATATTCCATGTACCAAATTCCGCTGGGCACTTCGGAATTATCCACCGCGCTAGTTCAATCTCTGGAAATCGTAATAGCCGTTGATCTGATTCACTTCGATTTTCAACCGTCAGATCGATCACCGGGTAACTCATTCCGCTAGGCGCTGTAGGCTTATCGGTCAAGCAGGTTTTGGTTTCGTAATCAATCTCGACCGTGGATGTGATTCGACTTCATCTCTCCGCCATTGGATTTAGTAGCCTGTACCCAATTCCACCGGATTGTGTCATTTTAACCAGGATGCGACTTCACGAAGCGGATCGGATATAGACCGTTGATCCGCCCGAACCAACCTGACGGTCGTTGATCTGTGCGCCTGATAAGCGCTCGGTCAAACCTTTATCTTCCTTGCATCTCTGAGGAGCGGAGAGAATACCAGCCATTGATCTTCTTCCCTCTTCCATCGCGGCTTAGGATCTTCGGTGACTTGATCGCATTTTGCCTATAGCTCCATTTTTACGATATATCCTTTGACCCCAGTATCCAAACAACCATTATTTTTCTTTCTCCACCATGGTCTATTATCCTCTTTGATAAATAATGGTGTTAACATTGGGTACTCAGACTCAGATTTTGAGGGCGATAAGGAGACAGGAGTATCAACTTCTGGATACACTATGAGTCTTGGATCAGCAGCTGTCTCATGGAGATCACGCAAACAGTCAATTCCGGCAGATTCAACAACAGAAGTAGAATATGTGGCTGCAACTGAAGCAACGAAAGAAATAGTATGGCTCAGGAAGATACTTGAAGATTTGCAAGAAAAACAAGAGAACTCCACTCCATTATTGATCGATAATACTTCTGCAATCAAGCTGGCTAAGAATCCTAGATTCCATGATCGAACCAAACACATCAACACAAAGTATCATTTGATTCGACATCATGTAGAGGCCAAGACAGTCCATCTTCGACATTGTTCCACAAATGATCAAGTTGCAGACATCTTCACCAAAGCGCTTGGACGAGAAAAGTTTGAAAGATTCAGAAACATGCTCGGACTTACTAACACCCCTTCGGATTAAGGGGGGAATTGTTGGAATATAATCCATCAGGATTATACGTTAGTGTAAATAATAGGAATCTGAAGAGACTCTCGGATGTGTAATCCCAAGAGTCATTGTAAATGTATGAATAAATGCTTTGGCTATGAAATAAATCGAATCGGGAGTTATTTTACCTAACATCCTAATTGGTGAATTCCATCCCTTGATGCCTTTAGAGAGTCTTTAATACAGGAACAAGACAAGCTGATATAGATGGGATACCTCAGAGCCTCTCCAAATCAAGATCTCTTGGCTGGTGAGACAAAGAATGCACAAGAAAGGAGGAAGCATAAATGAAAAGAAAAAAGGAACACTGAATTCGAACCTAAGGAAGAGTTTTATCCAGCAGATGAATCCTCAATCTCTAAGAAGGAAAAATATTAGAGGTTTGACAAGGACAAGTGCTCCTATTCTAAGAAATTAAAACATACAGAGAAATATTGTATGAATAATACCATAGGTTAGATGTCAAAATCCCTTGAGCAACACATTATTTCCCTCCCTAAAGGCACAAGGAAGGCTTACTTTGGAGACAATACTAAAGATCATGATGAGAGAAGTCGTGCATTGAAGGTTGGTTTTTCAAAATCACATGCCTTTTTCATTGATTCAGGAGCCTCCAATCACATGGTTACATCCAAAGAATCATTCACTTCATCACAACTTAATGATGGTCCAATTATTAACATGGGAGATGACACTCAAATCCAAGCTGAAGGAAAGGGTTCAATCAAGTTAGAGCATGGAGTGTTCTAGAAAGTACTCTATGTGCCTTCCTTAGCAACAAATTTGTTGTATGTATACTATATGAATCATACAGGCTCACCAAAGTGAGTGGTATTTGGTCTTGAATCACTAGATATCTCAGATATCTCAGTTGGGAAAATTATAGTGAAAGGTATTGCGAACCATGCCACCAAGGCATATGAGTTCTTACACTTTCTTCCATACCGAGATCTAGTTCCACCTTAGCTGCTATTTGAAAGGGAAGGTAAATTCATCCTACCTAAACCTTTTTCATATGATAATGTTTCCATTAATGTTTCAAATTCAGAATCCGAAGCAGAGGACCAAGTTGAATCAGTTTATGGAATTGAAGATGAAGTTCAATTGGATGCAGATCCATATCTTGTTCCTACTCCCAATCCTAGGCCTAAATGGGCTCAGCATGTTATTGAGGTTCCTGGAAACATTACTGGAGAGTCATCAGACATGAAGAGAATAAGATCTCAGTTTAATAAAGAGAGCCTTGCACTATGTCAAGCAAATTCACTTCTTCCATATAGGTGCCACGAAATCCCAGAGAGATGCTACATGATGGTAAGGTTTTATCAACAATTCTGCTCACTTAAGAACAAATTGGATCATGTTACTCTTCCTCTAGAAAGAAGAGACAAAGGAAACTTTTCTTCTCCTATCTGTCATTGGATTGGAAGAAGGAGGAGAGGTTCACATGCACAGGACCAGGAAACTAGTGCACACAAGAACCATCACACTGCATTACTGCTCCACAGAGATGTAGATTACAGAAATATTTTCACAAGTTTTTACTCAAGAATAAATTTTTTCTATAAGTATGAAAGCTTGATCCTTGTTTTTCTATTTATTTTGAGGGGGGGGGGTGGTTCCCATGAGGTTTTCCCCATTTCCTTGGTTTGTTAAGCAGTCATTTTTTACATTTAGATTGTATGGGAGGGGACACCTAACACTCAATGCGCCTGTCTGCATGAGTTTAGGAGCTCCAGGGACAAATCTCTATAATTTAGGAACCCACTCTAAGTGCCAACAACAGTCTCCAATAGTTGATCCTAGTAGGTGTTCAATTATGCCCCGATTCCCATCAGTTAGATCACTCTTAGTCATCATAGCACTAGTTTGCATGATTTAAGGGAGGTAGGGTGCATTTTCTCACATACCTACATCTGTTAACTAGTTATGAACTGATTCAATGATCCAGAGTTGCATTAGTGATCTCTAGTGGTGATTTTCCCCCAACGATTTAGCTCTAGAGTCAGTATAGATTGGTAAATTCGAATCCTATCTTAGGCATTCAAATTATCCTATTTATAACACCATTTTATTACATATTATTAAATGATTAATGGATGTAATATTATTCTTCCAATTATTGGTCTCATGTGTGTTTGATTTGCCATGAATTATTGATCATAGTTTACTAAAATGCTTCTCTCTCTTCTGCAATCTTCTTTCACATTTGATTTCATTTAGGCCCGAGGATCCAACTTCACAAAATTAACATAGTGTGGACATGAAGTGTTAACAAGTCAATTCCCAACTTGTTACCCTCCTCAATTGTTTACACAACAATGTGTCTACCATGGCCATCTAAAATCAGTAGCTGTCTATTTCGAGGGGAGACCTTTCCCGGTATAGATGTTGCAAAGTGGCATAGTTAATTTAGGAAAATTTCTTTAGTTGTCTATGCATGGGGATGTGAAACAATGCATGTACGAGGTTCACAATTTATGATATAATTTTGCATCCTAGTTCTACCTTTGAACAAATAAAATACTAGGATTGAATAACCAATTGCATTCACACAGGCTAGAATGGTTATCCGCTTCCTGCTCTTGGTTATAATATTTGGTATGTTCTATCTCCCTCTCGTAGAAATGACTCACATGCCATAATTCCTTCCTTCTTGTAACCATGTCTTGTCAGAGTTCCAAATATGGATTGGAGTGTATAGGTGTTTCTTGTATGCACTAGCAAGAATGTCATAGACTCTGGAAACTACCACAGTGCGCATATTTATAGCCCTGTCTCCGTCAATGCCTATTGTTGTCCTTAAAACTAGATATGGATTCCTTCTTTTAAAACCATCCCACTAATATTTACCAGGAAACCCATCTTTGAATGGGTTAGGCCTCCCCTAACATATATGAGCAACAATTGATTTCAACTGTATCAACTCCAACCCATGTTCCAATTCTGCCATCTCCTTACACCAAACAACCACCTCCTCCTCCTCCTCTACAGTCATAATAGTAAGAGTCCCTCTCCTATTGGTATGGGTCAATCCATTTATCTAGTTATGGAAATTTGAGGATGAAATATTATGTTTTTTAATAACTACTCTAACTGGATATCCATTGAATTCTACGTCGTCAATTACAACCCTCATGTCTTGTTATGTCCATCCTCTTATAGCACTGATTTTTTTTGTTGCAATGGAACCTTGCACTGTGGAAGATGGTGGCATTGTGGGTGATGGTGGCACTGTGGTTGATGGTGGAACCACACCATCCACTTCATATACAATCTTTGGAGTTCCTTGCCGCACCATCCACCCTGTCTACATGAGCATTCTCATAATTTTCGGTAGAATTTTTCTCGTTCAAATCTTGGGATATGTCCTTAGAAGAGGTAGTGACTTGGAGTTGTGCACCCCTGGAACCCTAATATATTTTTCTACTTTTATGAGGAGCAATATTGACTCTTTCCATGGTAACGAGAGGCTTCCACACATCATGACAACAATGTAAGGTTCAGGTAGTTCCTACAACACTTGATTTGGGCATGTCAGAGATGAGTGATGCCATTCAAGGTATTGCTTATGTCAGTTTAGACATGTTTGTACTACCTATGTTCATACTGCAAAACATTGAATAGGAAGTGGTTAAACAAATCAAGGCACAAGAGCATGTGGTTTATGATCAGCTGAAGCATTCGAATAGCACAGTGGTTATGTTAGAAAGTAAGCTAGAAGAAAACAAATCAAATGGATAAGTGGTGGTAGGATAGGCAACAACTGGAGCAAGGTGTTTTTGTTTCCTGTCAAGAAGTTCCAGAGGTTGGGGTTACACTTAACATGATTTCTGAAGCACATGTTATCATGCTAGGGGAAGTTGCTACTGACTTCCCTCAAAATATTGAAGACTTAGAAGTTAAGCTCTATCCTAGTACACTTCCTGAGGTACTAGAAGAGAAACAGAAGCAGGTTAGAGAGGATCTTTGGCAGATTTAGGAGGATGAGGAATTTTGTGCTAAGGCATATGAGGACGTCTGCTTAGCATGGGATGCCTTAATGGATGATGTGGAGATGCAATAAATTACAGAGAAACTTCATGCAACAGAGAAAAGTCTAGATGGTCTATGGAACTCATTAAAAACTTTGTCACTAGTCGAGAAGATGAGCAAGGCTGCTGAGCACAAAGTATTGCAACAATAGGTAACCAAACTCTAGACATAACAACAAAGAAGAACATATCATCTCGCGGAGCTTCAATCAGATGTAGAGCAGGTGACTATGACTATTCATCTTGTCCATGTTGAGGTCAAGAAAGACTTAGATGCTATTGTGGTGAATGTTTTAGAACATATTAGTTTTGAAAGTGTCCAAGGGGTCGCCAAAGTTAAAGAGAATGTTCAACATTGGTCCAAGGAAGCGATGAAAATATTTCAATAGTTTTGGGTCACGTTGACCACACCAGAGGTTTCCATCTGAAGTGGCTCAGGACAAGTCACATGTGAGTGTTGGGGGCCTATTAGCACTAGGTAAGTTTTGGTTAATTTTGGTCCCTAATTTTTGGAACTTGGCCGAGGTGTGAACAGGGATGCGATGGAGCGAGTGTTGAAAAAATTTGCTTTGAAATTTTGGGCAGAATTTGAGGAAAAGTAAATGTTTTGACGAAGTACGACAGAAAAGTCAATTAGTTAGTTATAAGGTTTGTCCACTTTTAGGTAGTGTGCGTGGGATGTAAAATCAACCAGTGGAGCCTATAATAATGTAATGGGTTAGGCATTTTGAGGTTGGTTGAAGTCAAGTTTTGTAAGGAGTCTATAACATCAGTTAAATTATTGTAATGTTATGTAGAGGATGAATAAGAGTTGTGATTATTATGTTGATCCACAAGATGTGTGTGCAGGTCTAATGTAATGGATATTTTGGAGAAATGTCTGCAGGTTGTGTGCACAAACCAAAAAGTTTGAACTACGAATCTTGATAATTAACGAGTGCTTTTGTGGTTTTTACCGTCTTGGGTTTCCACGTTAAATTGCTTGTGTCGAATGGTTCATAATGTATGTGTATTTTGTTTTGTGTTATGTTGTGATATATGTTAATGTGTTAATCTCTCACTAAGTAAATGAATCGACATAGCTTTAGTTGGTTTAATGAATATGTTTAAGGATATGAATGAACTGTGGTATACTGTCGTGGTAGTTGTTATGTCGCTGTCCTTTATGTAGATGTCCATCATGTGAAAGATCCCCTTCACTACTACAAAAAACTGGTTCATGCATCTCCTATAGGTATCTCGGGTGAGACCTCACTTGATTTCCAGGTGTTGCCAACGGGGTTAAAAACCTGTCGGGCTAGTACCTTTGGTCTTTGTTGGTTTGGTGCAAGTCGGACCTAGGTTAGTTGAGATTGAACCAAAAATGTGTAATTTGTTATGGTTTCCTATAATTAACCAATTTTGTATATATTCTTATCACAATTTTAATTAGTTTTCATAGTTATGTAATGATATATATATATTGTTTTATTGGTGGTTGTTCTAAAATAAGAATGGAGGAGGTGCTTTGTCTATATCATATACCCATTGATATGATACGATTCCATTTTACTATGGCTATGGATTTCTCATTCTCATATATGCCAATGGCAATTAATGGAAAACATCTTTTACATGTGTATTGATTGTTCATGGAAAGGATGCCAATGGTTATTAACAATATTGTGAATATTTCTTTTGTTTTAGATTTTTTTAAAAACTAATTAATAGGTGGTTTGTTTACGTGCACTAAATTAATAATAATAATAACAATATTTTTAAGGTCACCACCAAGCAAGACACCAAATGGTGTATGAGACCCCCGTGTTTGTGGGACAAGGGACCCTCCTCTACGCAATGATTTAATTGCTAAAGTCTACAGAGGTGTACATACCCTACTCCCCTTTGGATTTGAACATGTTACCACCTAAGATGAAACACATGCTCTTAACCATTAGGCCCACTTAGGCTGTATTATTATGTCATGGAAAGGATGCCAATGGTTATTAACAATATCGTGAATCTTTCTTTTGTTTTAGATTTTTTTAAACTAATGAATAGGTGGTTTGATACGTGCACTAAATTATTATGTTTTAAATTTGCATGTTTTCAAGTATATTATGTGATAAATTAAAAAAAATTGACTTAGATAACTCATTTAACTCTAAGGAAATCATTTTTTTGTTGTTGGCAAAGTGGTGGAACCCCCCTGACTAGTAGGGTTTCCATTGGCTAAGTAACCATGAACCAGGGGCATCTAAGCCGTCAAAATCACCCGGGGATCGCACCCGGCCTGGATCGGACCAACCCTTAACATGGTTGGATTTTTTGGTATCCGACAAGATTAGAACCGACGACCTTTCAGCTTAGGGGTCATCTTCACCATACCCCGCCACCAAATGTTCTACATCTCGCGGATAACTCTAAGGAAATCATTAATTATATTATATAATTTGATTTAGAGTTATATCCATCGTTCGATACGCAAATATGTTATCACTATTTATAAGATTGATGTTAACAATTATTATTATCAATGCCATTTTAGTTGGAGGCTTTCTTCCTTTTTTCTTTCTAATTTTAATGAATTAATTTGCATTATCTTATCTCTATTTGTAAGATTAACATGAAATGCAATTATTATTGCTACGCCATTTTACATTTTAATTGAAGGTATTTTGTTATTTATTTTTATTTTTAATATTAAAATTCAGAGATATTTTTCATGAATTTATATAAGATTCTATTAAGCAAATCGATTTAAAAAATTGATAAAAATATGGTTTAGAATTGTTTTTGTAATTTAATATGTAAGATGTTATCACTATATAAAATTTAGAATAATAATTATTTTGTTAGATTCAACTATTATAATCACAATTTTATCAATATTAATAATAAGTTTATTAGAAAGATTTAAATGTAAAATATAAAAATATGTTTCAATAATATGTTATTTAATTTTATTTAGAAAAATAATCAAATCATGCAATCATTGATTTAATCATTTAATCAAATGTATAACATGTTTAATCAACATGTTGTATCTTCTTGGACAATAAAGAATTCACCTTGGAAAATAGTTAAACAATGTATGCCATTAAATGATTATAAGATTTTACAATCACAATCCAAATTAAATGATTTCATATAAATTAGGGTTAAACATTATGTGACATCTCAAATTTAATTTCAACACAGAAAAATCATAAATAATTGGTAATCATTAGAACACAATTATATACATAATACATTTTATATATAAAACAACATCAGCATTAACATGATATGAAATGAAGGTTTTTATGTCCTAAACAATCCCAAGATGCATAGCTTTTAGGTGTATCCGACTTAGTAATGTGAATTTTTTAGTAAGAAAGATCCCCTAAAGCCAAATGCAAAGCATGTTAAGCAATGACCATATATATTGAACCCCAGAAACAAAGAGAAGATTAAGGCAGAGTTAGACAACATGTTGGATGTGAGAATTATTGAACCCGTGGAAGAATCATAGTGGATTGGTCCAATGTTTGTACAGGATAAGAAAACTGGTGAAGTTTGTATCTATGTTGACCTGAGGAAATTGAACGATGCTTTCCTGCATGATCCTCTTCCTACACCTTTTATAGATGAGGTCTTGGAGAGATAGGGGGACAAGAGATATATTCTTTTATTGATGGATTTTATGGATACCATCAATCAAGATTGTAAAAGAAGACCAACATATGACCACCTTTGTGAAATAATGGGGTTGTTTCCAGTACACGGTAATGCCATTTGGATTTAAGAATGTGCATGCTATTTTTTCTAGGATAGTGGTAGATGCTTTTAAAGATTTATACATAAATTTATAGAAGTATACTTTGATGACTGGAAAATATATGGGTTGATTAAGGACCATATTGAGAGCCTTCGGATGATTCTTGAACGTGGTAGACAATTTCAGGTTTCTTTAAATATGAAGAAATGCATCTTTTGTGCTCCTTTTGGTATTATATTGGGTCATGTAGTATGTAGAGAAGGAATGCCAATGGAACTTGCAAATATTACAATCATTGTCGACCTAACACCACTGTCATCAGTTAAATAGTACGATGGGTTGTACAAGTTATTAAAATAAATTTATCAGAGGGTATGCAGAGATAACTCCTCTAATGGAAAAGTTATTGAAGAAAGATGTCAAATTTTAGTGGAATGAAGAATGTCAAAAGAGTCTTGATGTCCTTAAGGATAAAATGGTTTCAACATCTATTTTAGTATTTCCTGACTAGTGGAAAGAATTTCACGTGCATGTCGATGCATCATCTGTTGCACTGGGAACAATGCTTACACAACTTGGTGTGGGATCTATCAATCACCATATTGCATTTGCTAGTAAAAAGTTGTCGACTGCAGAGAAAAAATATACGGCGATAGAGATGGAGGGACTTGCCATGCTATATGCACTCCATAAATTTCGACACTATTTATCAGGTGGTCACTTTAATATGTTTACGGATCATTCTGCTTTGAAATACTTGGTCAATAAGCTAGTGTTGGGGGGGGGGGGAGATATGTCGATGGCTCCTTCCCTTCCAAGAATTTGACTTGATATTGTTGTAAAACTATGAAGATTAAATGCAGGTCCTAACCATATTTCAAGGTTAGAAAATGGGGAAGAACCCACCATCTTAGATGATAACCTTCTCGTTGCACAACTATTTGTATTAAAAATGGTTGATGATTATTTTGAAGACATTGTGCATTTCTTGAGTAAGGGAAGTGCACCAGTAGGATTTAATACATCGCAAAAGAAACAATTGGTTGTAAAAGTTGCAGATTTCCAACTTATAGTTGCAAAGTTATATAAGTTGGGACCAGATGAGATACTACATCGTTGTCTTGGAACACGAGTGACCGATGGTGTTATCTAAAGCTCATTCCGACGTCATAGGGGGCACTATCTAGGGGAAGTGACAATGCAAAAAATATTACAATTTGGGTTATGGTGGCATACCCTTCATTCAGATAGCTCAATTACTGTCCCGGTTGTGATATTTGCCAACGCACAAGGAAACCATCCCAAGGAGATCACATGTCGCTGGTACCATAGACAAATTTGCAGGCATTCGATAGGTGGGATTTCAAATTTGTGGGTCCTATTAATCCACTAGGAAAATGGAAAGGTGCTCAGTATATAATTACTAAAACATATTATTTAACCAAATGGGATGAAGCAAAACCAACCATAGATTGTACTACAGTGAGTGCTTCCCCTCTTTTTTTTCGATCATGTGGTGACTAGGTTTGGTTTCCCAAAAATCCTAGTAAGCGACTAGGTGTTACAATTATAAAATAGTAAATAAATATACAACCATTAGTAATATTAATTAATAATATTAAATAGAGTTTATTAAGAGAAGCGTCTCTTCAATATTTTATGTCCAAGCCATATTTAAGGTGGCCATATCCATTGTAATCAATCATTCATTCATATATTAATAATTTATTCATTTATATTATGAATATGGAACATCTTCCTCCTTAACCCATATATGGTCTAGATGATTACACTAAGATATGGTGTAACATTGGTATCAAAGCGATTTCTCATCCCCTAAGCTCGTATTCATATCCTACCACGTTGAGCTTGGTTTCGGCTCACCCATCCACACCTTGCCTCAGTAAACTATCCACTTCCTCTTCCACTCGCCCTCTCCTCTGGTTGTCTCCATTTTTGCGCCGCCTCACTTCTTACACCTCAGTTTCCTCCTCTCGCACTCCCCCCTTTTTTCGTCCTCAATTATCCCACCACCCTCCAGATCCCAACCACCCCTCCTCCGCGTCTAGCTTCCTGCCACCTTTACTTTCATTTCCCTTAACTCCTCTCCCCACTACTATGTTCACCTTTCTCAACGCATATTCCCCATCTCTCTAGTTCTTCCCTGTGTGCTCCATTACACCTACGCCCACCCCACTCCCACCTTCATCCATGCCCTCCTGCCTTCTCGTGCACCTCCATTCCATCACTACCTCACCTCACACACCTCCCTTCTGCCACTACCTACACGCTTCTCCATATGCCATCCATCAATTATTATATTCATACATTCATTTCTTCAAATGGAAGTTGGATACGCTTCATGAAGTCAAACAACCAAATACAATTGTGACATTGGTAATAATGATTATCAATAAGAGTCAAGCCAGTGTTTTTGATAATAATTACGATCAATACAATGAAAAAATATGGATCCTACAATATGAAAAGGAATTCAAGTCAAAGAAATCAGATATTTTAGATTCATCTTCTACCTTAAGTGTACTATCACCCTAGAGAAACCTAAATGTAACATTTTCTGGTGACTTCGAGTGTGAGAAACCTCAGGAGATGTCAATTCTATTTAAGTTTTAAACCTGTTCAGAGAAGCAAAGCATATAGATTCTTTAAGAAAAAAAAGAGATTACACCACAACATTAACACATAGACACAGAGATTTACCCTGGAAACCCTTAACTGAGAAAACCAACAAACCTTGGAGCCACACCTCCTATTTTCTCCTCATCATTATGAATCCCTCACAATACAATATAGGTATTTCATAGATTCCAATACCCTAATCTATTAACCCAAATTAGAAAAATAGACCCCAATTCTTTAACCGAGATTAAATTACATATTTTTAGAAAAATTCCCAAAATAGACAAAAATAGCTAAAAAAATTGATCTGACAACCTTCGATCTGTGTCTGCATGAAGGTGCCGACATGGATCATCAGAAACATCACCGACAGGTGCATGTCCCCTCAACATAGACATGCTAAGAATATAACATACACCCAACATTCTCCCACTTGTTGTTTTATTTGCATAGCATTGACTCATGTACTCATAAAGTCATAGGTTCAGGGAATCAATGCCCATAGATTCTCTACACCAAGAGAACTTATCGGTACTGACAGAAATTGTTAATGAGTTTGCAACATTTTTCAAGGTTTCAACCTTCTCAAACAACACCTTCTTGTCTTCAACCATATCTCTTACAAAGTAATATTGCACAGATTCAATATGCTTTGTGTTAGCATGATAAGCATGATTCTTTGCCAAGAAGATTGCACTTTGGATATCACAATCTAACCTTATGTATTTCTGTACAAACCCAATACTCAAACCCAATCTTTGTAACCATACACCCTTGAGTGTTCAGGTATTCACTTGAATATGTGCCTACCCTTAGTTTGCGATGGAGTATTTTCGCGTCATTGCATGGATCCACAATGTATGTCTGGTGGCTATGCTAAAGTGTATATTTTGTAGCTATGTCCTAATTTGAGTCTTATGTATCATGGATCTACAATGTACTATTGGTAGCCATGACTTGGTCATTATACATGAATCTATAGTGTATTGGTTAACAACCATGATTTGAGTCAGATAGTTTGTAATCTTGTACTGTGTCACGTCCCCACTCACCACTCCTTTACCTTTGTTTCCAAATCATATCCAACCAAGTATTTCACCTATCACATCCCTCTAGATTCATACTTTGGGGGGCATTATTTTACACCTAAAAACGATCACCTTACCCAATCCCCTGAATTCCATTTTCCAACACATCTTTTGGAGGATTGTTTGCTCAATCCTAGGAGATCTGACGCACTTTGTCCTTTGACATAGAGTGTCATCTTTTCTTGATTCCTTTTTCTCATGGATAGGAAGAATTAGTGACACTTGTTTCACTTAGAAAATAAGCATCGACCCTTCGTGACGCCTTATGATAGTGTGCAAGGAGCATCAACACTCTCAAAATGTAAAAAAGAAGATATTTCAATAACCTTCTAGATGAAAGTCCTCGTAGAGGCTTATCCCAACTAAATGGAGTAGGTGGCACTCGTACCACTAACATACCTCTAGGGATGATCCCTCACCTTCCTCCTAAAGAATCTCAACCCATTTGATCCCTTTTGGCCTATATAAGCAACCTCTACCCCATGCGTGAGGGATGACCAAGGAAATAACCTTTATGCTAGTGGAATCATTCTAAGTGTGAGAGACAAAAGAGTATGGTATTGTGAGTGAGATATTGTAGAGCTTGTGATTGTGAGTCAAGAGCATTGTGATAACAAGGCTTCAAAATCAAGGCTTTGGTTGTAGTTTTCTTCTCTATTTCTATTAATACAAATATGTTTCCCTTTCCCATGGATAATTTGTGCTTGATCTAAGATATTCATTGTTTTTATCCTTGATCATTAACATAGTCTCTTGAGTTATCTTGTTGCTTCCACTTTTGTATCTTGTTCATTTACATTCTTTTGCAAGTACAATTGATCATAAGAGAGTTCAAAACAAGGATCACCTTCATTGTGAAGTAAAACATTATTATGTTCAAGTGATTTGACAATATAGGGAGAGGATTCATTGTTGTGTGTTTTTGTTCGAGATATGCCCCATGTAGACTAGGGAAACAATATTTGTCCGCATTGACTGAGAATTTCTGATAACAATAACCAAATATTAAGTATGAAACATAAAATTTACTACTAAAACTTGTAAGTTTTGGAGAATATTATGATAACAAAAATCCTATTTTATGTAAATATAGGCGATATTAGAGAGTAAAAATGACCAAATAACAAATTTATTTTTTGAAAAAATGCCCAAAAAATAGCCAATTGGATAAATTTCGCCCATAAATTTTTCCTTGAGATTCTCAACCCATGGAGTTCAATTTCTTAGAGTTCATGTTCATAAGAAGTTACATATTCCTACAATGAAAAGAAACATTTCACACAACATACATTTTTACATAATTAAGGTTCAAACAACCATTAACATTACAATTTGAATAAAACTTGAGCAAGTATAATATGAAAAGAGTAAAAGAAACAAATAAAATGAAGAAATAAAATAGTAGCGTTACTTCTTGAACAAGGGGGTCCTTCTTCCCTAGAAGCAAGATGCATAAGTGAACTCGACACAAACACACTAGTAAAACAAAACTTTGAATAAGAATAGATCTGTCATTAATTCTTGATATTACAAAGTATTCAATCACAGATTTTTTACATCGTCTATCTGCCCACCAAGTAATGGTTCATGCCTCTTTTTTTAATTGGTTCAAAATACAAGGAATATTGTATCCCATGATCTCATTTAATATCATTACCCTATAAATTAAATCGTGTTCACAACTAAAGATATAACTTATGGTTTCTTAGTTACAACCAAATACTATTGTAGATACATATGTTAGGATAAGATCAAATCCTTGGATTTCTCTTGGAAGTATTCATGATTATGGTACACAAAGCACTAAACTTTTCTTTAATTACAATTTTTTTCCAATGCACAGGCCACAACTTTCAATGTTGACCCAAATGGTTAACAATGCTTCCAACTTGCTTATGATGGTTTTATTATTCATCCAAAAGGAGTATAAGAAACTTAAAAACTCTTGGAACATGCTCCAAGTGTTGGAATCTTGATTATCTTGTGCTTTTGCTACTACTCAAACTGACCATGTTTATAAGAACCTAGTATTCTTGTAACAAACAATAATTTACAACTGTAAAATGATTTTTTTAACATTATTTAATTAATAAATAATAGGAGTTGATGTTTGAAATGACCATAATCCATGAGATGATCTATAGATATAATTCTTGAAAGAACCATATGGATTTAGGTGGAAAGGGATATTTTTGGTGCAAAAGGAAGAAATTATTGAGTAAAAATAACACAATTATTAGTCAAAAAAGGTACCAAATGGAGGCTCAACAATTACTAGCTCCACAGGAGTGGCTAATGAGAGCTAACATGGAATCCATTTGCTACAAGGGTGGCCAACTGGATTGGTCAACTTGCAGAGGCACAACTTTATCATAGGAACTCTGATTGAGGAAATTCTTGCATCATTAGAAAGGTCTTGGTGTGTAGAATATGAAATCTTTTTCCTCAATACAATTTGGACACAAAAACATTTTTAAGTCCTCAAAATGGATTTGGAATGTTTCAGACAAATTTTTATCCCAAATCTAAAAAGTAAGATCTACCCCTAAAATTGTCTCTATAAGAAAATTCATCCAATATTTCCACGCAAAAAGCACCAAGATAGAGGAAAAATTATATATTGATCCATTCTGAAACATACCTCCTCATTTTGGGAGGATTTTGGTCCCTAAAATATTCTACTAAATGACTTGAGGAAAATTTGCTTCTACCTTCTTTGTGGAGTACCAATTTACCTTGCCTAGAAGTTGTCCTTTCAAATAAACCTATTACAGTTCATACTATCCTTGTATGGTTGTTTAGGATTTCTTTTTCAAAATTGTGTCCTCTTCTAACTCCGCTTGAGCCTTTTGCACTAAGTCCTCTATAGAAGGTAATACCTACTTAGGTTCTTGGTCCAACATGGAAGGTTCAGAGAGTTTCATATTTTCCACAATCACTACTGAGTAAATGTCCATATATGGGGGCTATACTAAGTCTATATGAATTATTTTTACCTTCTCCAACTGCAATGTCTTAGTATACATACTAGGACCTTGCAGTCTTTCCTTTGGTTTCTAAACTTTGTGTTGGTCATTCTTGGCCTTGTTTTCTTGTGTCTACTTTAATCTGTCATGTAATTGAAAATGGATTTTCTTGATCTCATCAATGAATTTTTCATCTCTTAATGATTCACTCTTAGTGTCTTCCCTCACTCTTTTTATCCATAAATAACATCTAGAGATAAAGGTGGCAGATATCCAAAAACAAGTTTCAAAAGGGGAGTTACCAATGTAAGCATAGACTGCTATCTTATAAGAGTGTTGGATGTAGATCATATTTTCATCCCCAACATTTGGATGCTTTTGATTGCAATCCCTTAAAAGTTGCACGAAAGTCCCGTTGACTACTCTATATGCCTATTTTGTTTGTGGATGAAATGTTGTAGATCTATGTAACTTAGTGTCCATACTCTCCCAAAGTATAGTCCAAAAGTAACCGAAAAAAATGGAATCCCTTTTCGAGATGATGCTCCTTGATATCCCAAAGTTCACCTAGACCTTCTCAAAGAACATGTTTGGTTCTTGTTGTCCTTTGATGAATTTTTTACACTACATAAGAATTTACATCCTTGCTGAATCTATTAAATACCACAAATATATAGTCATGTCCATTCATAGTGGTTGGAAAACCACCTACAAAAAACATGGATATTCTCTCCCATGGTTTGATAGGAATAGGTACAGGATGGTACAGACCTTGATTTCTATTTTTGGGGTTGCTTATACAACAAAGTATGGATTCTCTAATTAAATAAGTTACATATTCTTGCATTCTAGGTCAATATCTCATACCTTTGTAAGTTGGAAATTTTCTTCCCAACACCAAAATTCGCTGTAACTTTGGAGGTATGTTCCTCTCTAATGAGTTGTAATCTCTTACCTTTAGGAACACAAAGCTTATCTAACTTATAGAGTAACCCATCCTATAGATGATAGTCATCCTTTCTATCACCTTCTTCTGTATGGAATTGGACTTGTAGCTACATAAATACCTCCTTGAAGTATTCATGTTATGGGTATTCCTCCTTGTATACATCATGGATGAAAGGATCCATATGCATAAGAGTACCCAAAGATGTGATATTGGTTGTATGTGGCCTTGAGATCATGTATATCGACTTGTTTGTACTTCCTTTCTTTTATTTGATGATTAAATGGAATTGTCGTAAAATTCCCATCCACTTTTAGTGTTTAGTTTGTTGTAGCTTATTTTAGGTGTGCAAATACTATAGTGGTTGGTGATTAGTGTGAATGATTGTCTCCTTTCCCATTAAGCAATTTCCATTTATTAACAAATTGAACCAAGATATGGTGTTCCTTGGTATATGTAGGATAGTTCATGACTCCTCCATGGAGCATCTCATAATGATAACATACTAGAATCCTTCCTTGCATCAAAGCCACTCCCATATAATATCCACTTGCATTTATGTCTGATTTGAAATGCTTCTGCAAGTTAGGGAATATGAAAACCAGTTCCTAACTGATATTTCACTTGAGCTCTTCCAAATATTTTTACTAATACTTTTCCCATTGAAAACCCTTGTTGTAGGGTGTTATGGCATGGATAGGTGTAACCATAGCAAAAAAGGAAGCTATAAAATTCCAAACGTATTGTGTTGCCCCCCAAAATATCTTAACTTCAATGACATTTGTAGGAGTTTAGCACTTGGTCATGGCCTCCATCTTTGCAGGATCAATATTAAGTTCTCCTCCACCAGTTACATACCACAAATACACTAAATATTATTGAGTAAATTCACATTTCTTATGGATTTCCAGCAGTTGATGTTTTTCAGGGTCTTTAACGCCTGCTTAAGATGTGATATATTCTCCTCCTAGGTAGCACTATAAACCAATACACCATCTAAATACACTATTACAAATGAATCTATAAAAGTATGCAATGCATATTCATTAAACACATAAATGTAGTTGGTGCATTACACAAACCAAAATGCATTACTAGCCATTCATATATACCTTTCGTAGTCTTGAAGGCGATCTTCCAGGTGTCTTCTTCCTTCATTCATACTTGGTGGTATCCTAATTTGAGATCCAACTTGGTGAAGTACCTAACATTACTATGTCAATAAGTGGCCCACCAGGTAAGGTGCTTAGTTGTACGACTCCCCATTCCATCAATTATTGAAACTGATCATTAGGTGAATTTTGAGGTTTAAAATGGGCTCCTAAGAGATATAGTAAAATAATATAAGTTATTCATTTTACGGGAAAGTATATCTACAACTCACTTTTTACACTAGAATCAATATAACTATAGTTAAGTCAATTTAAAAAAACATCTAAAAATAAAAATAATAAAAGAAATTTAAAATTAATGTGAATAAAAAAATACTTTTAATAATAAATACAATAATCATAAAATAATACTATCTAATAAACATTAATATAAAACATTTTATATAAATCATATCATAACCCACATATTCATTTTTGAAAATTGATATATAAAGTGCAACTCATTTTAAAAGGAATACATTGTTAATGAGATGGGTTATATTCCCAAAATCAAACTAATATGAATTTGTATTTGTATTCTTATTATGTCCCCGACAAGGGGATATATATGAATCGCTCAGAGAGATTATTTGGACGAATTTGTAGCAATTTTAGAAAAAACATGGAAGTTAAACTAAGGTTGTGTATTATTTAATTTCTTTTTTATTTTCTTAGTTTCTTAAATGTCTATTTTTTAAGGTTATTATTGGTATTATTGGGTCCCTGTGCCCTAAGACCCGGCGGCGTTGCTGATATTAGCAATGCTATAATCATCATCGTAAATGAAACATTTAATCAATTAATTCTGGAAAAAGTAATGTAACCAAGGAATATTTTATACATATAATTAATTGCAGTTTGAGTGGTGTCTTGCACCCTGAAAAACTGTTTAACTTCGAGGCTTTGGAGAATTTGGATGTCAGCTTCAATAGTTTTACTACCCTACCTATTCCTGCGGAGATGGGTCTTTTGAAAAACTTGAAATACCTCAACCTGTCAACAGCTGGGTTTGCAGTTATCGTTCCATGGCAGCTCGGAAATCTGTCCAGCTTAACGGGACTCGATCTCTCCTCCTCGGATTCTATGTTGATAAGTCCAGACCTGTCATGGCTTAAAAATATCATGGCCCTAAGAAATATTTCTCTAGACGGAACTGACCTCTCACTAACTTCGTCCTCATGGGGAAAATCTGTAAGTCATCTTTCTCAGCTCATAAATCTTACCATGTCAAATTGCAGACTGAATGGTCCCATTCCCCCTTCCCCACAGAACCTTGCTTCACTAGAAATTCTCCATCTGGATCGAAATAATTTTGGGTTCGAGTTCCCTACATGGGTAGCGAAAATGACTAGCTTGGTCTCAATGCAGATTAGCAATGCAAATCTCAACGGATCTCTTCCTTTTGAACTCTCTCAGATGCCTAACATAAAAATGATTTTCTTGGGAAATAATAAAATATCTACCAATGTTTCTCAGATTTTCAGGGGCCAATGGATGAGCCTGACCATTTTCAATATGCCAAAAAACAGTTTGTACGGTTCCATACCACTTTCTATAGGAAAAATATCATCTTTGGAGTAGCTAGAACTGCACAGAAACAACTTGTTGGGAACTATTCCAAAGTCATTGGACCATCTCCGCTCGCTTACTATACTAAAAATGAGCTACAACAAATTAACAGGCCCTATCCCATTATCGCTAGGATCGTTGTCTAAAATCACCAATATCAGTCTTAGTAATAATGCTTTGAACGGAACAATCTCAGAGTCACATTTCTGTAGTCTGAAAATACTGAAATATCTTGACCTGTCTAGTAACAAATTAACATACAAAATATCCTCCAACTGGTCTCCCCCATTTGATTTAGATCTGTTAAAACTATCTCATTGTCAAATAGAGAGGGTGCTTCCTCTTTTTCTGAAAACTCAAAGTTCTATGACCACACTGGACCTGTCCAATAACATCCTCACAGAACAAATCCCTTCATGGCTTTGGAATCTTCCCAAACTCCAGAGGTTAGTCATATCATTCAATCACTTGCATGGACCGATACCACCTCAGCTGTATAATTTGTCAAGCTCATTGAAAGAAGTGGAGCTATAGGATAATTAGTTGCATGGCAATCTTCCCAACCCTACAAGGAGTTGTGTGGTAGGCTTCCCTTGGGAACTTGATCTGTCAATGAATAATATTACTGGTCCAATCCCCCAAGAAATCTGTAAGATGTTGCATACTTCTAATTTTTTATCTCTAGCATGGAATAAACAGAAGGGTCAGATTCCTGCTTGCATTTGTGAGCAAAAAGAGTATCTGGAGGCTCTTGATCTTTCAGGCAATAAGATTTATGGGCAGTTCCCTTCCAGTTTCAGCAATTGCTCTTCTTTGAAGGTATTGAATGTGGCAAATAATAGTTTGGAATGAGATATACCGGTGGAACTGGGAAAATTGAACAAACATCAAGTATTGCACATCAACGACAACAGGTTAATAGGGCATGTTCCCTCGTCCTTGCGAAATTGCAAGATGTTGGAAATTTAGATTTGAGTGGAAACAACATATCGGGCAAAGTTCCTGAATGGATTGGGCATCTTTCAAAGCTTTGGGTACTCATTCTCAGATCAAATAAGCTAGAAGGTGAGATACCAATCCAGATTAGGTACCTGCAGAAACTCCAAATTCCTAACCTGGCAATGAATCAATTGTGAGGCTCGATACCACCACATATCTCAAACTTATCAATATTGAGGAATGGATATAATTTCACAAGTTTGCAATCCAACTCTGCTATTAGATACACAAATTACTATAAAGAAGAACTTTACCTGACGGTTAAGGCTCAGATACAGCCCTATAAGAAAATCCTCTCGATTTTCACATTTCTAGACCTCTCGGCAAACAACCTTAGTGGTAACATCCCGAAGGACATGGGATATCTCAAGTGTGTAATTTATTTGAATCTGTCACATAATCATCTTGTGGAAAACATTCCAAAATCATTTGGCAGAATGGTAAATTTAGAAGCTTTAGATCTCTCTTGCAATCATTTATCGGGAAGAATCCCTGAAACGTTTGCAGATATGGACTTCTTGGGTTATTTAAACCTGTCGAATAACAATCTGTCAAGTAGGATTCCAACTCTACCACATTTGCAGAGATTTGAGGATTCTTTATTCTCGGGTAATCCGGAGCTTTATGGAGAACCAGTGCAAAGAAAATGCAACTATCGTACTTCTAATTCTGGCCAACGAGAGGAGGGCGACGAGAGTGTGCATTGGTGGAATTTGTGGGAAGTTGGAATGGGGATGGGAATTGCAATTGGCTTTGGAAGTGTGATTGGAGCGTCATCTCTTAGCAGGATATTGAACAGGCGATACTTCCAGTTTGTCGATGGCATTTTGAACTTCTCGTCAAGAGTACGATAGGTTTACGTTGAATTTTTCCTTAAAATTATGATTACTATGTATTTTTGAATTTTGTTTGAGGTTATATGAAATGGAGAACATTATTCAACATGCAGTAGAATAATAAATGTTGTGACGACTGCACTCTGGGTCGTTGGATCTCAAACATATTGAAATCTAACGACCCACAGTGCAGCGGCTGCAGCATTTATTACTCTGCTGCATGTAAAATATTTTTTGCCCTATCAAATTGTGCGATCTTAAATCTTACTAAAAATATGCTGCCCGAACATGCTGTGCTAATCAGCTTTTCGATCTACAAATTAAGAACAATAATGTATAGGGTTTATTTTGTAGGACTATCTCTCTATGATGTGTGGAATGCAATGTTTCTAGTTTTAATTTATTTAGTTTTTATGCATTGTCCTTCTAAATATTTTAAATCTAATTTGAATGGATATGTTTTTTTTATGAAGTACACTAAGGAGTTACACATCTCCCTCTATTGGATTGTAAAATGCACCTTTTGGGTGTAACAAGTTTTCCGTTAAAAAATTAGCTTCATATAAATAAAATATAAAATGGTTTAGCATAATTGATATTGTATTATTTTTATTTTAAATTGTAAAACCATAGAATAAATTGATGGATTATTTTTACTTCCGTATTTGATTAGTGTTAGCCATGCTTAATTTCTATTCTTTTTATTTTAAATTGTAAAACCATAAAAGAAATTGATGGATTTTTTTGACTTTATAGTGATCGGTATTTGATTAGTGTTGGCCACAAGTAATTTGTATTAATTTGGCTATGCTTAATTTCAACCCTTTGAGATTGAAATTGATGTGAGTGTATATAGTTGTTAAATGGACCACTACTACACTACCCTACCTATGACAAGAAGCTATTTGCCTTGTACAAGCATTCAAGAAATGAAAACATTATCTATACCTAGGAAAGGAAACCATAATCTACACCAATCACCAACTATTATAGAGGTTGTTGATTTAAATAAATATACAACAGGCAGGGCATTGTAATTTTATGGGATTTTAGCAACAATTCCCTTGATTGTAAAATACAAGAAAGTTTATGGAGAAAAGAAGAAAGGCATATCCGAAATACATGAGGCAAAGAAACCAAACAATCTCATAGAGAAGATTGGGTAATAGCTTGAAAATAGTGGATAGAAGTATAAACTTAGATATGACGAATGTAACTTAACATATTACAAATTATATGTTGTGGGAAATCTCTAGTTTTATCTCAATAAATAGCACCAACAAGAAGAAACCAAGAATTTGAAGCCTTTGAAATATGGACCTTTTGAAATAATTAAGCAAGTCAATGGTAATTCTTTCAAATTAAACCTAACTCCCTCTATGAGACTATACTCAGTGAACAATGTTGAAAACTTGAGCTTGTTTGAACTGTCCCAGTTAGATAGAGAAGAGGAAAAATAGGCTCTGTCTAAAGTGTAATTTTTATTAAACATGCCTAAAGAATTGGAGGAGGACATAGTCCTTCATAAAATGGTCTTGGAGACTCTTAGAGGACAATAGGAAATTTAGTAAATTGGACTTGAGGGACAAAATCCAAGGAAATCTAAGTGGTATGAGAGAAACCAAATTGTAGATAGGCTTGTACACCTTTTCTCGCGAGATTTTGGAGACCAAAAGTCTCTAAATGGGGAAGTGTGATGTGAATGGATCCTTGAAGACTCAAATGGATAAGTTATTTTCTCTCATTAAATTTTGTGATTGAGAACCCTTATTAAACCCTCTTCAGCAAGCATGATAAATTCCCTTTTCTATGCATGTCCTTGACATGCAGATCCTGTGGTTATGAGAAGCACTGGAGGAGTTGAAGCAAAGATAATTCCTCTACTCTCTATGCTTCACAGAAAGAATGGGAAAATATGCAAAAAAAAATACTCAGGAAAGAAGGGGATGTGGAGTTTTTGGTCATAACTTCTCACTCAACACAAAAACAAGGAAAACAATATTGAATTTGACTTAGGGAAAGGAAGGAACAAAGACTTTAGGGCACTAAGATGTTTCGACGAGGCAAAAGGTGGTGTTACATATAGATTATACACTTCATGTTAAAGGAAAAAGTTAAGACACAGTAAAAAAGAAGTAAGGGTCTTTGTGATATAGAGAAGTGGCACATGATGTGGAGCAAGAATCAAGGGACTTGAGAGGCTCACCCTCCATGATCTACATATGTTCTAATGCAAAGTGTGTGGGGCCCTTAAAAGGGTTGATTCTAAGATACTAGTTTTCCCTTGTACATGTGATAGCAATTATTAAATGCATATGTGTAGAAGTCTAAGAAGGAGGTTGAGCCTTGCGTGGATACAATGACACAGAGAGTAGGTGATCAAATAAGGACACATGGGCATGCTATCGAATCTCAGGAATTCATGTGTTCTCCAAGAAGGATGACCTACCTTCTAATCTTTTCTGTGTTTGGAATGTTGAGGGGGTTATGTCACTGATTCTTAGGGAAATGTTCTTGAAATATTTAGGGAGGTGGTTGACCTTCCAAATAGCTAGAATGAAAAGATTTAAAAGAAGAGTATGTAAAAAAAAAGGTTCTATGGTACAACTAGAGGGAGGAGATCCTAGGAGAAATCGAAGGAAAGTAAGAGGATTGTCCATGGGTTGGGTTGATGTCAATTTTGCTTGGATTGTGGATAGTGAAGAGATAAATTAGACAAAGATTGATTTACTAGTTTGTGGAATAGATCTAAATACAATGGAGTTCAACATTGTTATTTTATGTAGTGTTTCCTAAGTTGAAAATCCAAATATCCTTGGAATTATAAAACTACAAATGAGAATAACCATAAATAACAACATTTAAATTTCAAAACTACAGTTTTCCCATAACAGTTTATGTATGGTGTCCCTTATGTTACATGTATGTATGATTGAGCATTTATTATGGTAGTGGTTTTTTTCTAAATAAATTTAGATTCGTTATTAATGAACAACAAATTATTCTAGAGAGGATTCTAATATCTTTAGAAATCTACATTTAGGATCTATGTTGGCGAATCATTTTGACCACAAGCCTCATAATTGCAAATTGTATCATTACCATAGTATAAATTTTATGACTTGGGGGGGAGTTACAATTGAATGCTAATAGACTAAGAAATTTATAACAATTTGGAGAGGTAGTTACAATAAACCCCAAAATTGAATTAAATAAGAGAAAAAACCAAAAAAAGACCAAACAATGGGTGATGAAACATGAACCAATGAGACCTAGTATGAGATAACTCATTCAGAGAACCAAATAACTTGAATATGACCATGGAGGTGTATTAGATGGCATAGGGAATGACTAGGATAAACTAAAGTTACATAAACCGAATTTCCATATTAGTACCAAAGAAGAAAAAGAAAAAAGAAAAAAACTTGAGTATGACCATGGAGGTGTGTTAAATGGCATAGGGAATGACTGGGATTAACTAAAGTTACATTAACCTAATTTCCATATTAGTACCAAAGAGGAAAAAGAAAAAAAAACTTCAAAGGATCTCCAATTTAGATAATAAAGGTGGAGGTGATGACAAATTTAAAATAAAAACCTAATATGAGGGAAAGTGAATGTAACAAGATTCAAGCACCATTTAAATTTGAGGAAAATATAGATATCAAGCCATATGCAAGTGATATAGATGACTTAAAGTTGAAATGTTAAAAGTATATTTTAGTGTGCATGAGGTTAGTGGAGCATAATGATTTTTTTACTTATTTAAATATAGAAATTCATGATATGACATGGTGGTGGAAAAGTAAAGACATGGATATAAGACTAGGCAATGAACTATTGGTGATACAACACTTATAATTATTTATAGACATGCTTAAGTTATATTTTTTTGTTATCAAGTATGAAGATGAATTATGGATAACTTAGAGTTACCTTAAATGGAAACACAGGTATGGATATAGTGCACGAATTCAATACTAAGTTATGAAAGAAAGCAATCCGATTAAGAATATTTTTTTGAGTTTCATAAAGTATCTATCTAATAATTTTGAGTTTTTCTTAATCACCTTAAGATACGAATAATTATTTCAAAAAATTATTTATGTCTTATGTTCAAACGCTATTTTTTTAAAGGAGATAAAAAAAAAAGAATTTAGTGGGACAAAACAAAACAAAGTTTCAAGAAATAAGAATGAGAAAGTTAAAGTCAAGAAGATAACTACACTTTTTAAAATTATTTATCAACTTTGTACCATCTTCTCCTTTTAGCATAGTGTAGATCGGTTTTCATGTGTTGTTTAAAAACTCTTTTTACCATCCTATAGATGCATTACATGTGTCAAATAAAAAATTGTTGAAAGTCATTTTATATTTTCATTGTTTGATATTTTTTACATTAAATTATTAATGGAAATGTTACTTATCATAATAGATGTTTATGTAAAAAACAATAAGTTGATTTAGTCGTGGATAAAGGTGTTTGAAAATTGTTATATTAAAATTGTACAACTCTTTTTACCATGCTATAGATGCGTTTCACGTGTCAACTCTTTTTATGTCCTGCTCCATTGTAAATTAGATTTTATTTTTTAAAACTATTTTTTTGGCTATTCATTGGTTAGTGCAGGTGACGTTTCTCTAGGGTTTTGTGCCCCAAGACCCGGCGGCTAGCTTTGGTCAGCAAAAATTAAATACAATAAAATTTTTAATGCAGCAATAAATAGTGATAATTAAATGCTATGGAAGTGCGCATTTTATCACTTAGCCCGAGTGCTCTTGCCTAAAAAACATAAAAAGCTTAGTCACATGTCAAGTCCGTCCTTATAGACTTCATTGTCGATTGTACTCCATTAAATATGATGGATCATGGAGGGTTTCGGCTGCCGCTGATAACGACGGTTGGGAAGGAAACACGAGAGGCAGCACAGGCACGTGGAGGCATCAAGAGAAGCAACACTAGGCACGTGCATGCATCAAGAGTATGAATGAAAACAAGTGGTAATGATAATAGGCTGATCAGTGAACTTGATATTAACTAACGTGAGAGTGAGGAGTTTAGAAACCAGATAGTTGAGGCAATGAAAGAATATGAGATTATTTGGTAGCACTTCATTCAATTGTACCCTTCGAGGGTTCTATGGTGTTGTAGGTCGAAGGATACAGACGATCAGCTATGAGAATTCTGTGAAATCTGAAGGGATTTTCAACTGACTGTTTAGAGAACTTAATGCAATTATATATTTGAGGAATTTATGGTGTTATAGATTGTGAAACAACAACAAATGTCAAATATGGCGTACGCCTAAGAAGTGCTTTTAAAATTCATATCCTGTAAAATTTTAGGTTTGTTGTGTCTGTACAATTTGTTTCTGTTTATTGAGTTTTGAGGTTACATTAGGCCTTGGGAAGCCTGCCCTCCCGTCAGCAAAGTGGTAAATTATGAGGTTTATTTATGTATTTTTATTGTAAAGTGCCTTGCACACAATGGAAATGAATATTTTGATAATGGTTGCCATCGAAAAATTCAGGAGCTAACTCGTTAAAAAGTAGAGGGATGTCCTTTTTCCCTTGAAGCTAATGGAAGCTCCCATGGCTGCTGTTAAGAGCTGTCATTATACTCCCCATCATTGTCGACCAAGTTACATGAAGCTTTGCAAACTATGTGCACAGTTTGCAGGAAATTACAGTTGTCAAAAATGTTTGAAAGCTTAAAGATACTGAAAAATGGACAGTTTCAAGGAATTTATGAGACACAGGCAGAAGGAAATTCAACGTAGCGTGGTTGTTTCAAAATTTATGTGCTTTATTTGAAACAATTCGTATTTTTTTCCAGGATCGAGAAATGACTTCCCACGAAGTATGCTGCAGCACAAAGTTCTGGATTTATATCGCCATAGTTGTGTTTTTTATAATCTGTTGTCTATCGTTTTCATCGGCTTTACCTGTCATTTTAATCTCACAAGGTGAACGTCCCAGCTCTCACACAACGAACCTCTAAAACAAAGCTCACAAAGCTCCAAACACTATATGTGGAAGAATGTCGTGACATATAAAGAGTTGAGTAGTTATTTGACTTCTTTGGAGGCATTGTCTACTATGAGATGCGACAAGAGCCATAGCATACAACGATTGGGGCATCTCAAAAAGCTGCGAACACTATGTGTGCAAAATTGCTACGAGATACACCAGTTGCCTAGTGTAGAACATTTGACTTCTTTGGAGACGTTGAGTTTTTGGCACTGCAAGAAGCTAGAGATCATACAAAGGTTAGGGAAACTCACAAAGCTCGAGACACTAAATATTGGTGGATGCAGTGATATACAAATGCTGCTAGGTATGGAACATGTGATTTCTTTGGAAACGTTGAATTTTAGCAGATGTGGGAAGCTCAAGAGCATACCGGGATTGGGGCAACTCACGAAGCTCGGATTCCTATATGCTGAGGAGATCCAAGAGTTCCCAGGTGTAATGAAACATTTGACATCTTTGGAAACATTGGATGTTAGGGGATGCCAAAAGCTGCAGAGCATACCAGGGTTGGGCCAAGCTCACAAAGCTCAGAACACTATATGTGATAGAGTGTTGTGAGATAGAAGAACTGCTTGGTGTGGAGTATTTGATTTCTTTGGAGACATTGTCTGTTATAAAATGTGACAATCCCCATAGCATACCAGGATTGAGGCAGTTGTAGAAGCTCAAAACACTAAATGTTAGTGGATGCAGTGAAATAAAGGAGCTTCTAGGTGACTTCTTTGGAGACGCTTAATGTTAGCCAATGCGAGAAGCTCCATAACATACTAGGGTTGGACCAACTCGCAAAGCTCTGAACACTAGATGCTAGTAGATGTTGTGAGATACAAGAGTTTCCAGGTGTGGAACATTTGAATTCTTTGGATAAGTTGGTTGCCGGGAAATGCTGGAAGCTCCAGAACATACCAGTGTTAGGGAAACTCACAAAGCTTACAGAAATCGATGTTGGTGGATGCAGTGAAATACTAGAGTTTCCAAGCATGGAGCATTTGATGTCATTGGCATCGTTATGTGTTGGAGATTGCGAGAAGATCAAAGCATACGAGGGGTGGGGTAGCTCACAAAGTTCCAAACATTAGATTTTAGTGGGATATTAGATCTTCTAGGTGTAAATCATTTAACTTCTTTGGAGACGTTGAGTGTGAGGAGCTGCAAGAAGCTCCAGTGAATACAAGGTTTGGGAGCACCTGAAAAAGCTCCGAACACTAGTGGTTTTGGAATGTCCTCAATTACAAGAGCTACAAGGTGTGGAATATGTGATGTCATTGGAGATGCTTTCAGTTGACGGTTGTCCCAAAGTGTAGTGGGGGCAGTGGAGTACTCGAGCAGCTTGGCCAGGGATTGAAGGAAGGCTTACTTGTTCTAGAAAAAAAAATAGTTGCTTCAATTGTTTTAGTTTTTGCCTGAAATTATATTTATGGCATAATAGTTGCTTTAGTTTTTGTCTGAGATTGAGATTAATTTTATTAAAAAATAATTGCTTTAGTTCTTGCCTGAGATTAATTTTATAGCTAAATAATTGTTTTAGTTCTTTCTGAGAGTTATATATTGTCCAAACTTTTGAATGTTTTAATATATATATATATATTTTAAAGTAGATCAAAAGAATCATATAATGAAACGATAAACAATTTGACATATTTCTTTAAAGCATGTATAAAGAATTGGAAGAAGAATATAGAGTCATCATTTCCATGCTTCTTCTAAAAAATGTGACTAGCATAAGGTATTGCATCACTAGAGTATTGGAACCATGTCTAAAATAATAAATCTGTGAAGAGTTGTGGGAAATGAAGTTGCAACCCAATGAGATCGTGAACAAATTTGGATGGAAGGTAGGATTATCTGGAGCTTAAGTATTAAGTACAAGCTTCCTGCTATAGAGAGTTGGGTGTCTTGGATTTTGCAGGAAAAAACAAAGAAAATGGGAGTTGGATGTTGCAGGAGAAAATGGGACTGCATAAAAGAACCCAAAGCTAGGAAAAAATAGTTGGTATGCATATCATACCTACAATAGAATATGAATTTTGATTCCAGTCGCATGGTCCAAATAAAATTATGAAATTTGATTGAAATCGCACTATTCAAATAAATTTTGGGGAAAATGTAAGGAGAAATAGTTTTAGTTTTGGTTTATATGCAACGATTTTTAGGTTTAGTCCTGGCCAGCAGCAAGGACTATAGAGATCGATTTTGTCAAGTTCTATTAACATTGCACTAATTACATATCATTTTAATCAAAATTCTCTGGTGAATCAATTGTTTTTTAAGGAACAACTTAAATGTGATTAAAATCCTCTGGTGAATCAATTGATTTTTAAGGAACAACTTAAATGTGATTAAAATGGTTTGGTGAATCAATTTATTTTCAGGGAATAACTTAAATGTGCCACTTCAATAAGAAAGAACTTCTATTATCTTTATTAGTCTCTTTTCTCTCATTAACTTATATATATATGTTGAAAGGTTGGCTTTTTTAAATACACGATTACAATGGGAAAAATATAATAATATATTATGAGATCATAAAGGAATCACTTTTAGAAAAGATCATGTCAAAAATTATAAAATCTTTGAACAATTCGTGGAGAATTTGTGTCATTGTGGGTTTGGAGACAGTGAAGCCGTGTTATTGAGGTTTGATTCCCATGTCACTTATGAGATCATATAAAAAAAATTGGAAAATTTTGAACAATTTGTGGAGTATTTCTCTACCATTTACATTTTATGAAAGTTAAGTAGCGTTAATGTATTTAGTAAGGTTTGATTTCCATGAAGTGGTGTTATGGTGATATGGATTGGTAATTTTCTTCTCTCGCGGTCTTAATGTATTTATATTTAATTTACTTTGTTTGATTTCGGAGTCTGGATTTCATAAGTGTATATAATAAAATTATAAATAATAGTTTTCCAATTTTTAAGAAAATATAATTAATACAATTATTTAATTCTTATATTAATAAATAATAATAAAAAGCTATATTATATTATATTTATTTAAAAATAAATAAATATAGATATGGTGTTATTTTCAGCCAACTAAACTAAAATGTATATAAAATTCTTGTTTGTTTATAAATTTATAATATAAACTGAATACGTATTTACCTTTTTATGTTTTGGAATATAATATAGGACAAGTCACATGATACTTTCTTAAATTTTGAATGAGTACTTTTTGAATTTTGACTTTCTATTTTGACTTAGTATGTTTAAAACATATTTTATTTTAATATTTTTTTATTACAATGTGAGTATTTTTTCATTGTAAGTGTTTGATTTACAACAATAATATAGTTAACTATATGTTGTTATCTACTATCTAGAATGTGATAAATAATTTTTTTTAATTTAAACAATGTCAATTCAACCATAAGGGATGATGTTATATTCTCAGATGTGAGTTTTATTTTAGACTTCAAAATTTCTCTAATTCTTCACTTCTTTTGATTTCAAAGCATATTATGTGTACATTCCAATGTTTGACAATGGAGAATTTGGAAATAGTTGTATTTTGTTCTCCACTTCCCTATTAGGAGGTATCCCTCTAAGCTCCTGGAACACTTCTATGTATGCCTTTATTTTTTACAATTCACCTTCTTATTGATTGTCTTAAGAAAATGAACACAAACTTTCTACTTGAACTAATTGGCTTTTTGTCTTGGTTGATACTTACTAGAGAGATGTGTGTTTACCTTTGTGCACATTCATGATGAAATATTTACCATCCTTGATAAAGTGGTGTTGATTTCTCTCTCCTCATGAAGATTGCATCCCTCTTATAAATATAGGTGATTCCAACCATCAAACCACAAAAATCAAGGTGTACTACATCTACCTCCACTTCATTAATATAATTTGCCCTTATGAAAAATTTGATCTTACATTGTTTTTTGACCCTAAGTTCTACATTCTTATTTACCCATACCAATGGGTAAGTGCTAAGATGATCATGAACCTCCAAACCAAGCTTATGACTAGATAACCTCCTATGATATCAACCTATGGACCAAAATTGAATATTGCATATACCTTGGTATTCTTGAAATGGATATCAATATGGAGGAGTTTCATAATCTCCTTTTCTTCCTTGGGATGGAGGCTACTCAATTTCGCATCCTTCTGCATTGTAGTACAAATAATATTATCGTATACAACTGAGCTTCTCTCCAATCGGTTTAATGAATCCATGGTTATCTGGTTCTTCTTCTTGACAACCATTTTACAATTATTGGAGTTTATCTCTCGGTGTATCTTCTATCACTTTTTCTCAGTGTGACCATCAATGTTGCAATGACTACAATGGTTTTTCATATCCTTGCATGATGTGCCATGTATGTAGTGTCCTTATGTTTTCCTTTCCACTTCTTCTTCCCCTCCTTAGAAGTGTCTCGGTTCTCTTTTTGTTTGGAACCACTTGGCTATCCTTTCTTGTGCCCTACATTTTCTAAATATTTTTCTTTCACATAGGCCTCATCAATTATCTTGGCCTTGAAGATAATTATTTTATTTCACAAATGATAGTTTAGACCACCCATATATTTCAAGAGTATCTAAATTTTTGGGTTATATACCCAATGTTCTATCCATCTTCTTGAAATCAATGGTGTACTATTTCACACTCTATCCTTTCCTTTTCCTAAAGTAATTCCAATGGATCCATTGGTCCTCTACATACCTTATAAGGTATAATTGGGACTTAAAGAGGGTTTTGAAATGACCCTGCTTGGTTATTGGAGGATCACCCTCCAATCTAAGTGTCTCTGTGTGGATTTCCCACCAAGTTAATGGATGGTCCTCTAATTTCAGTCGAGCAAATGAAATTCGTTGCTCCTCATATTTTTGGTGGGTAATAAAATAGACCTATAATTTCTGCAATCAATGGTTCAACTTTAAAGCATCGATCTCACCTTTGTAAGGATTTATATCCACTTTTGCTTCCATTTTAAATAAAGGATAGGAAGTGGTAATGGAACTGGAACTTGAATCCTCTTTCTCAAGATCTTTTCTTGGATCCTTTTGTGGGTCACCTTCATCTCCTAATTTCCCCTTTGACCCAATATCTAAGTTAGAGATTACAAAATTACTAAAGATATAAAATTTCTCTCTAGAGCCACCATGAGGGTTGACATATTGTGATTGATATCACTGACTTATATTTATAGATTTTTAAATTAATCTTCCTATTTTCCCCTCTATTCTCCATTGCACTCATTTGACATGGATAGGGTTTGAAGACTTTTTTTCCAACTATTGGATCATGCGATTACCCACAAAAAACCAAAATAAAAATTCTCTTATAGCAATATGATCTGTAAATTACCATTGTTATTCCACTGTAATAGTTTGTCACAACAAATCTTACAACTCAATTCATCATGTTAGATTAATTCTATAGAGTGATAAAAAACGAATAACTGAAAATAAAATAACTAGAAAAAAATAAGATTTCCTCACAAATAACACAAGACATCCACTAGGAAAATGTAATATCCCCATTCAAATAGTTGCATAATAGGACAATTCCATCAATCCTACTAGTTCCCTAGGTTGGATTGATACATTTGGAGTTTTGATAAGGGAGCTAATAAATTATGTTTGTACATTAGAATGGAATAAATATTCAATAATGGAGATAATTAAATATATACAAGATAAAATTGAAGTGGCAATGGAGCATGGAGACACATGGATATTATGGGGCCCACACAAGCTAGAATTTATGTGCCACATGGCATCCTCCTCTTGCAATTTTGAATCCATGGGAATCCTAATGTTCTTGGATGATTTAGAAGGCTAATAAACTTGGCCATATGCATCATAGGTATAATTTGGAAGTAAATGTAACTTACATGGGAGAGGAAGAGTCAAATGGGATCTTCTTGGACACTTGGGCTAGATTCCCTAACATCTATGAAATCTATGACACCAATGCTGAAGATGCTATGACATTTATGACATATTGCAGACCTGAATGATGAAATCTGATCATTATGACATTTCAGGCCTAAATATATCATCCAATAAGGCGCTCATGTGAGTTGGGGAAGCTCAAAGGGTCCCTACTCGAATTGGGGGAAGATGGAAGGCTAGGGAAGGGAGGACACATGAGAAATATTGAGCACACACCCTAATTAGAATTGGCTTGAGTTTGTGGATGGATTGATAACCTTAGAAGGATAAGGATGTTTATAAAATATAGGGCTCAACCAAGAGAAGGGATTTTTATCATTTGAGAAATTTTCATTTGTGAAGAGAGCGAGCTAGTGGATGACTAGTTTCTTGCCTTAGTCAATTTCTAGGGTGAAAGATTCCCATCCAAGTTGGTGTTGGAGAGGCCATTCAGGTATTTCATGGATATTTAATGCATTTTGTATTTTCAGGTGTGATATATGGGGAAGCTCTTGGTTTCTTCTAGTGAAGCACATTCTCTCAACCATTTCCAGTCTTTATTGCATATTCTTGATCATGGAGGGATTGCGCTTTGGGTGAGATATTGTACTCTTTGGGAGATATTATCATGGTCCATTTATAATTATAATAATATTAATATACTCTTTCCTTCATATTCATAAAGTCTCAGGTAGAAATACCAAATGGTTGTATGTAAAAGTGATTATTAATGAGCAAACAATGACAATTTCCCCACTATATTGATGTATGCCTTTGTAATGCCGATGATTTCGAATGAAAGAATGTTTATATGATATATTTATGATTAATGGAATTCCATTTATTATTATTACAAGTTTCATATCCATCAATTAATAATTTGAAGTCATCTTACTCAATTTATTTGCATTTGGAGAAGATTTGGTGCCATTTCCCCAAGGGCAAAACTAGTGATCTTGTAGTTGTTTGGGATAGGGTTATAACAAAATTTATAAACTGAATAATGATTCACATGAGACCATAATAATTTCCATTAAACATCCTCTGCCTATTTTCATAAATTCGAGTGGGTTTGGGAGCATTTGGAAGGCCATTTTCAGCATTTACCCTGGGGGAATTGGAACCCCAATTTGCTAGTGAAAACTCCTACCTTGGCCAGAATATTAAATGAGTTTTCATAATTATTTGGAGGGTCATAAATAATCCTTGAAAATCAAATTCAAGTATTAATTCCAGTAATATACCTTCTCAAAATATTTGGGAGCATTCGGGTCAATTTGGAGACCTAGACATCAAAACTAGTCAAAGGTCGAAATAGGGGAAAAAGTGAAAAATTGGTCATTTTAATAAAAATTATTAAAAAGGGACATTACAAGTGGTATTAGATCACCGTCCTTGCATCTGTGAGTTAATACCATCCATTGAATAAAATTTTGCATAGATGTATTGGTTTCATAATCTACCCACCAAGCCCACTTCCTTCCTCCCCCACCAAGGGAAGAAGAAATTACAGCCAAAGATATTGAAACATGCTACCAAGGGTATAAAAATTTGAGATGGGATATTCGTGAAATGTATTCTTTCAAAGAGTATATTCTCAAGTATGCATTTTTTTACAATAAGGAAAATGAGAACTCATTAAGTAATAATCAACAATGCACAAGTATGGAGGATACAAAGGAGCTACCAATTTCTATGGGTGGTGAAGCAGAAAAAGCATTACATCAAGAGGTTCGAAATTCACTCCCAAATGACTTTGAAAAAGATGAGGAAACATCACATGAGAATGAAGAAGATTACTTTGAAACTATTGGATATCATTTTGAAACAAATTCTACTATGGAAATGGACTATAACACCTCGGTTTTGACCTCATTTGCATTAAAATGTACATGATGTATATATTGTAATTAATCGTGGTGTGGAACTAAAGGAAAAATATGCACCATTAATTTATCGTTTTATGTTCCGGCGATTAAAATAGTTGCCGATGGTATATCATGTTATCCGACACATTATAATTTTTGGGCATCATGTAAATATGTAATTTAATTAAAAACCCCAACCAGATATGTCTATGCAACAAATAATGAGACGGGGGCATGATTCTCCTAAGGATAAGGAGGGGGGAATATTTAACCTTTGGGGCCAATGGGGAAAATCCAAATGTCAAAAGGAGAACCCATCAAACCCTCAACTACCCATTTTGTCTTTTTCCCCAATAATTAAATTCTTCTAGAATGTGGTTGAGTTAGTTATTACATGGAGTGGGGAGAGTATGGGCAGAAATTCGAATTGGGCAGAGGACCCATTTTAAAAAAATGTGTTTTGACTTCCTTGGCAAGGAAAATGCCAAAAACGTATGCCATTCTGCCATACACCCACGTTCTTCATTTTTTGCTCACGCAGGGAAGCTTAGGAGTCATTTTACCTCCACGATTTGGGTTGTTGTATGTTTCCTTCACGATTTTGGGCCCTGGACATTTTTCCCACCTTCAGAAATCTACGTTGGCCTCTCTCTCAAATGGATGGAATTTTCCTGTGTGTGAATTTCATTTTTGGGATTTTTGCTATGTGTATTTCTCTTCACGTTGTGAGTCTGGGCATGTGAATTCATCTTCACGCAGGTTGCATTTCTTCCCTCACACAACTGAGAAATTGCTGCTGGTTTCCCCATGAATTTTGGGTCGTTGTGGGTTGTTGTTGAGTCATTTTGGCCACGATAGGGCTAAGAATGACTCCGGAGTCGAATTGCTCAGTCTGAGATGTGTATTACCCAAATTGTCATCTCGGTTTTACTCTGTGGTGTTTTCTTTTAAACCCCAGAGCTATGAATAGTTTTTTTGTTGTGCATGCACAGTGGATTGGTCTTTGGACTATGTAGGAGTGGAAAGAAGTCCACTTGACAAACCTAGTGGTTTGTAGGAGCCTCATAAACAGAGCTAGAGGGTTGGCTCTCTTCTCTACACCCCTTGAATAGCACTGAAAGGGAAGTCATGTCCTGAGGGACTGTGCAACAGAGGAGGGAATGATTCCTTGTGTTGGGTGTGTGTGGATGTCTTAGGATTCAAGCTAGTTCTAGTGTAGGCATCCTTAGCTCTTCAATGAGCCCACTAGCTTAGCAGGCAGTGCTTCCATTTCCTGATAACTTGATAAACCCAACTTGTTGGCTTGGTTATGTGTTGTTGTGCACTCTTACCCTGATAAACCCAACTGTGTTGGTTTGGATGAATAGTGTGGCATCCTTGGCTATGTGTGAGCCTGCTTAGTTTCCTTATTCCTTGGGTAATCATGCCCAGCTCGGGGGTGGTAGTGTTGTTGATAGATTAAGGAGCACACTAGCCTATGGTTGGGTGGAACGTTGCAGCAACATAGCTGGTTGCGGGATGAGCTTCCTCATAAGATAAGTATTCTTGTCTATTTCATATATGTAATTGTATTTGTTGTTTAATGAAAATGATGAACATTTTGAATGCTTGAATGTATGGTTTTTCTTCCGCTGTATGATGAATAATTATGCATCTTTGCATGTTTTACTTCAATCCATTTCAATTTTTATCATCGCATGTTCATGGGGCTATTTTCCTGGGTAGATAGCATCTATGGTAACGTCCTCTTTGCCGGTCGGAGGGTCGGGGACGTTACATGGACCAAAGGGCATCTACTGATGGATTCTTTAACTGTAAAGGAGCACCTACTTATGGGTGCTCACAACTCTATGTTTGTGACATAGAGATCAGATTTGAAAATGTTGCAGCAAGCCAAATTTATCATGAGCATAAATATGAAGACCTTGTAGCAGCTAATGAAGAACCAAGGTCAAGGTTCTTCATTCACTTCTTGGATGAAAGAACACATGGCTGATTATATTGATGCACATTACATTCTTTTGGAGTAGATATGATATCATACTTGATTCTTGTGTGTATGGGCCACATGTTGATATACTTACTTGGATGTATAAGCACTTTCATGATTCTTTGATGAGGTACCTTATTGATGTACATTTGTATGATGTTGCTATGTACTTTCATGATCTATATTTTGTACTCATGATCTTTGGAAGGGTGCAATGCAAGCAATGGGATCCTGGAATTGTGTGGTTTCATCTCACTTGGAGTAGCAATTCGATTGTTGGTTTGAGAAAGCAAACCAACCTTCAGTTGTTTGAGTTCATATTTGTAGAGCAGTGTTCCAGTTTCCTATGTGGGAGACCTTTTGAGAGATGGATTCGATTTTCACATGATTGGTGTTCATGGAATTTCATCATAGACATTTCACACCATGCATGTATAAGGATCATATGGGACCTTGGGATCATTTTGGGTATCATTGGTTTCAATTTTGGGGGCAACAAGCAACATTGGAGATTTGCTAAACACTTGAGAATATGATATTAATTAGAGTAGTGCATCAACAAGCATGGTGGTTCCTCTCTGTAATTTTCTTGGAATCTTAAGAAACTCAAAGTTTGGTAACTCAGTACCTTCTTGATGTACATTTGTATGATGTTTCTATGTACTTTCATGATCTATATTTTGTACTCATGATCTTTGGAAGGGTGCAATGTAAGCAATGGGATCCTGGAATTGCCTGGTTTCATCTTACTTGGAGTAGCAGTTCGATTGTTGCTTTGAGAAAGCAAACCAACCTTCAGTTGTTTGAGTTCATATTTGCAGAGCAGTGTTCCAGTTTCCTATGTAGGAGACCTTTTGAGAGATGGATTTGATTTTCACATGATTGGTGTTCATGGAATTTCATCATAGACATTTCACACCATGCATGTATAAGGATCGTATGGGACCTTGGGATCATTTTGGGTCTCAATTGTTTCAATTTTGGGGGCAACAAGCACCATTGGAGATTTGGTAACCACTTGAGAATATGATATTAATTAGAGTAGTGCAGCAAAAAGCATGGTGGTTCCTCTCTGGATTTTTCTTGGAATCTTAAGAAACTCAAATTTTGGTAACTCAGTACCAACTTCAAAGAATTATACAGAAGAAAAAAAGGGGTGAAAGTTCAGAAAAAAGTTTCCAAAATATGGAGGTAAAGATTCTTTGTGCAAATTTGGTTTTTATGGATTTGATTAATCCTTTTGGTGTTATTGGTTATGTTAAAAGATATATCGATATGCACAATCCACATCTCTTTAATGTTGGGAACACAAAATTGTAGTACATGAGTACCACTACTCAAATTACAGCTAAAGAAAATTAATGAGCAAAACCAGAGAGCACTTGGTGCAAAGGAAGGAGTACTAAATGAGGATTCCACTTGGGAATACGAACAAATTTTGCAACATGCAAATCTAGAATTGCTCGAGGACAAGAAATATTGGGTGGGGAGGACTGTAATGTCCCCATTCAAATAGTTGCATAGCAGGACAATTCCATGAATCCTACTAGTTCCCTGGGTTGGATGGATACATTTGGAGTTTTAATAAGAAAGATAATAAATGATGTTCAGACATTAGAATGGAATAAATATTTAATAATGGAGCTAATTAAATAAATACAATATAAAACTAAAGTGGCAATGGAGCATGGAGACACCTGGAAAATATGGGGCCCACACAAGCTAGAATTTATGTGCCACATGGCATCCTCCTCTTGCAATTTCGAATCCATGGGAAGCCTAATGTTATTGGATGAGTTAGAAGGATAATACACTTGGACATATGCATAATAGGTCAATTTTGTAAGGAAATGTAACTTACATGGGAGAGGACGAGTCAAATGGGAGCTTCTTGGACACTTGGGCTAGATTCCCTGACATCTAGACATCTATGACACAAATGATGAAGATGCTGTGAAATTTATAACATATTGCAGAACTGAAGGCTAACCTCTGACCATTATGTTGGGGAAGCGCTCATGTGAGTTGGGGAAGCTCAATGGGTCCCTACTCGAATTGGGGGAAGATGGAAGGCTAGGGAAGGGAGAACACATGGAAAATCTTGAGCACACACCCTAATTCGAATTGGCTTGAGTTTGTGGATGGATTGGAAAACTTATAAGGTTAAGGTTGTTTATAAAATATAGGGATCAACCAAGAGAAGGGATTTTGATTGTTTGAGAAATTTTCATTTTTGAAGAGAGAGAGCTAGTGGATGACTAGTATCTTGCCTTAGCCAATTTAGAGGGTGAAAGATTCCCATCCAAGTTGGTGTTTGGAGAGGCCATTCAGGTATTTCATGGAGATTTAATGGAGTTTGTATTTTCAAGTGTCATATACATAGCAGCTCTTGGTTTCTTATAGTGCATCACATTCTGTCAACCATTTCCAGTCTTTATTGCATATTCTTGCTCATGGAGGGATTACACTTTGGATGAGCTATTGTACTCTTTGGGAGAGCTTCACATGGTCCATTTATGATTTTAATAATATTAATATACTATGTTATTCATATTCAGAATGTATCAGGTCGAAATACCAAATGGTTGTATGTAAAAGTGATTATTCATGAGCAAACAATGACCATTTCCCCACTATATTGATGTATTCCTTTGTAATGCTAATGATTTAAAATGAAATAATGTTTCTATGATATATTTATGATGAATGAAATTCCATTTATTATTATTAAAAGTTTAATATCCATCACTTAAGCATTTGAATTCATCTTACTCAATTTATTTGCATTTGGAGAAGATTTGGTGCCATTTCCCCAAGGGTTGAACTAGTGATTTTGTAGTTGTTTGGGAGAGGGTTATAACAGCCTTTAAAAAATTAATAATGATTCACATGAGACCTTAATAATTTAACTTAAAAATACTCTTCCTCCATTCATAAATTCGAGTGCGTTTGGGAGCATTTGGAAAGTCATTTTCAGCATTTACCCTGGGGGAATTGGAACCCCAATTTGCTAGTGAAAACTCCTACCTTGGTCAGAATATTAAAACAAATTTCAGAAGTATTTGGAGGGTAATAAATAATCCCTGAACATCACATTAAATCTTAATATCATTCATATACCTTCTCAGAATATTTGGGAGCATTCGGGTCAATTTGGAGAGCTAGACATCAAAACTAGTCAAAGGTCGAAATAGGGGAAAAGTGAAAAATTGGTCATTTTAATAAAATTTATTAAAAATGGAAATTATAGAAAACACAAATTGTATAAAAACCTATCCAACATTTAGGATTATGCCTTACTCTTATCTTGTTTAATATGCAATTCAAATACAAAGAAAGTGGTACTCTCTATGGAGTTATCCATGACATTGTGGCCTACAAGAATTCTATAAAGATCTCCTACTTCCTTTATTATGCTCTAATATATAATAAATTATTGTTGTTAATCTATGGAACAATACAATATCATCATATGGAACCCCTTCTACTCCTAATGGCTCAATACTTAACATAGTGTGACAACCATTTAGGGTTAGTTTTAGGGTTTTTACCTGTCCCAAATCCCAATTAGGGTTAGGGTATTGGACCCTATAGAATTTTCTTGAAATTAAAATTGTGACTAGCTCCACATGTGTGAGTAATGAGAGTTGACATGGAATCCACTCAGTACCATGGTGGTCAACTAGATAGCTCAACTTGCTAAAGGCATAACTTCCCCATACAAACTCTAATCGAGGCAATTCTTGCAACGTTGGAAATGTATCAGTGTCTAGAATATGAAATATTGGTCTATGTATGATTTGGAAACAAAATTATGATGTTTAACCCCTCAAAATGGATCCATAAGATTGCAGACGGTTTTCAACCCCAATTCTACAAAGTAATACATGCCCCTAAAATGGGCCCTACAAGTCAATTCATCCAATGTTTCCACCCAGAAAGAACCAATATGGATAAACATGGTATATTAATCCATTTAGATAACATGCATTATCTATGATGGCCTTGAACATCCAAGATGCAAATAAAAACATGAGACTTAGTGACAATAATAAAAGGATGAAAAGAAATACATAGATAAAACATTGAAAAAACACATGAAGAACATACAACAAGTAGATGGAAATACATAGAGTACCAAAGACATGTGGATGGTGGTGCATGATAATACTAATGACCTAATAATATGTATTGTTTAGCAAATGTCCTAAGCATGTTGTTGTCATCTATAAACAACAAATGGAGCTAACACGTCACCATGCATCCATGCACACAATTGTTCTTGGAACTTGTTCATTATGAAATAGGGATTGGGTCTTCATTAGTTCCAACTTATGGTATATTTCTGTGTAATTCATGAGTGTGTAGTTGTTTCTTCCCCTGGAAAATGAGTTTGGGTCTCCTTCTCCAGAAAGAACTAGGCATTCAATAAGGGTCACAATATTTGTGCTTATCCTTGCCTTTCTCCTCTACACTCACCTATTAGATAATATATGATCACAGGTGCTATCATTTAAACACATATATTGTTCACGTTGATATTCAATTTTTTTCTCCTAACTTTCAATCAAATTTTTGGTAGAGGAAGAAGTATCATACACAAATTTTGGATACCATACGTGCTTCAAGGTTTGCTGCACAAATGGGGTATTTCCACCCATATTTATTCACCAATGAAACAACATGAAATAATATCTAGATTGAGTATGAGACATCAATCTCATGAATACTTTACCAAATTAGACTATAGTGAACTAACACAATGAAGGTGACCTTGAGATGGTATGCTCTAGCTTCTTATGTGGAATATTTTCATTCTCAATGTTGTAACTCTTTGAACAATATTGATTTATTTTTTGAAGTTAACAAAAAAACATATTATTTAAAGCATGAAATAATATTTGGAAAGATCCCATTTTCCTTCACATTTAGGTGGATAAAAAAATCCTATTGATCTAATTCACCGTTACTCACTTCAATCCAATCCCACCCAATATAAATTTGGTTGATTCTACATTAACTTCTTGTTGTGGGAAAACACACATACACACACAAGAGTAAGCAAATCCATGTTATTGGGGGAGTTACACTACGAGAATACAATAGTGCCCAAACTAATATTTCATTTCAATAAAAATAACTCAATATACTCTTCTTTTCTTATTCTTTTAGAGAAGTGGGAAACTCTTAATATTCTATCTAAAAACCATAATCTCTTGCTATAAAATAAATCAAGGTAAGATCATTACATTACCATGAAAATAACTATGATACAAGCGTCAGGCCACCTGGGTGGTCGGATTGCAAATCATGGTGCACAATGAAAGCACAATGAAAAAGCAAATGATTTCCTGGTAAATCTTAATGCACACATCAAACACGAGGAATACACCAAGGATTATGGCTTCTATTATATTGAAATCAGATTGTATGAACAATTACAATCAAGGTGAACTCCTTGTTCTTAGGAACAAAACCACTAAGAAAATATTAGCTTAAAGGATATGACAGTGGTCTTTATTCTTTTCAGGAGCTAGAGGCCCGTTTTCACTATGTTTACGTCTCTTTATACACTTTATCCACCTCCATGATTTCCCGCTTTGAAAGATTTTATAAGTATCTAGATTCCTCAAGAATTCTCTATGGCACGCAGTGCCATCTGGAATATTCACCTACCACAATTACTATTATTTCCTCTAGTTTCTCGTTGGTAGGATCATGAATTGAAAACTATCATTTTGACTATTTTATGGTCGAATATTCACTATGTCCCATCGCATTGACCCTCCTCTCTGATCTCGGCCTCGTCGCCTTCCTTCAACAAGCTCCACACTAGCCTTCTTCCCCTTTATTTGGTCAAAATTCCCCCTGACCATACTACTTCCTTGAATGGTATCATCCTCTGTCATCGATGTTAATCTGACTCCTCTTTTAGAAAAGTCAACTTGCTATCGATTGCCTATGAATTTGTCATTTCGACCTATCGTCGACCACTTTTGACTTGACTTCTTCGTCATTTTGTCACCTTCCATAGATTTCTCTTGGTTGAAATCCTCGTAAATTACTCTGGATCACCCTGATCTTTCCCTTTTTTTATCAACATTCTCATAGACCGTACTGCATTCTACTCTATTGTATCACAAATAGCCATCTACCCCAATTATAACTTAGTCGTCTTCACTGTCTTCCCTCGACCACTTCACCATGGTCGGTATTCTATTTTTTGGTCTCACCGCCAACTTCCTAGTCATTCCACTAGTACTTTTACCTTTGGACATGAATTGGTATCCTTCCTCACATCGACCTCCTTCAACCACTAATCGGCCATTCAAATTCCCTTGGTAACGTTCCACTAACTGGTCTAGTCCTCCAACTAGTTCCAATCCCGACACAACTTCGTTCTCTGACCCAAGTCCACTCCTTGTCCTCCCAACCATCTGGGTTTCAAGTGCCCCTTTCCTTCACATAGAAGGTATTTGAATCTTCTCTTGCAACCACATTCACTTGTCTTTATCCTTCCTGGTATCCAACCCGACCAATTTCCCTTGTCGACAACCACTATTAACTATTTAATCCTCCAACCAACTTATTGGTCTACAACTTAACCAGTCCTTGTCAACCATCTACATCGATATTTTCTTCAGCATAACCATATGGTATCACATGGTACCCATTGATATCCTCAAAGAACATCGTCCCTCTTCCATTCGAATACCTTGTTTCCAATTCTATTCGGTCGTGGGCTAGATGTCCCCACATCATACTCCCTAGGTTAAAAAAATATTGTCCTCAAGTTGAGGATTCCTCTTCTGCAAGATATTACTACTTGCATTTCTTTCAGTGGCAATGTTGAAACTTATACAATTACTTAGTGGTCTATTCCTTCCTTCTACAATGGTTGGCTATCTTCGAAATTGTTTCAGTCCTTGTATCCATCTTGCTTCGACTGCTTACACATCCCTTGGGGTGATTTTCCATCGAACCATGCTTGCCTAGTATTGGATTAACCAGTTCCCCTGTCAACCCTTGTCGTTGACTCTTTTCTCATCCTCAATAGAAGACCATTCGAATGGTACCTTAACCTTCCATCAATATGATTTTCCTTCTTCTTGGACCTTCTTACCAACATGTGTGGTTGCCCTTCCTTCTCTAACTATTTTCCTGACTTAATGGTATCTAATCCTCACGCCAATCCTTATGAAGCACATAGCTCCACCTCCATAGGAATTCTCATCAAATATATTCTGCTCTAGGAACCTCATACTGGTTCTGATCCTTGAGATGGATTTCCTTCTGCTGCCCATCCGTCGCCACTCTCTTCTCATCAAATTCTCTCCTAACCTCCCCAAAACTCATCGTTCATGCTTGACCTCATCTACTGACCTCACTTCCATGACAACTCTCTCATCCGACCCGAACTCAACAACATGTCGGTCTGCTCCACATTTCCTTCCCTCAACAAATCTATCAGTTTTCTTCCGATTGCATTCACCTTCTTTTGGGCTTCATGACCCATTCCTTTTTCTGATCTCACCTTGACAGCTTTCATACTAGATGCAAGTTACTCCTCAAACTCCGACAGATTTACCACTACTAGTGCGTACTTTCCTTCTACCACAAGCCATCCTCGACTTGTCTCTCCTCTCCCTTCTTCAACCTCGGACGTCGATTCTAGTCTGTATTGTTAGCTATGTCGGTAGTCTTTATGGATTTCTTGTCATATTCCTCTACACTCTTTTGCAAGTGCTCCTTCAACTCTTTAGTCAAACTCTTTTCCTCTATCGAGAATTCATGCAAACTCTATTCTACTCTGCATTATTCATTTTCATCAAATCCTCGATGATATTCTTCACATTCTGTTTCCTAAGTCTTGTCGGTATTCCCATCAACAACTTCGTCGCAATTTCTCCTTCCATACTAGGTCCCCTTTCATGAAGGTTGTAATTTTCCTTTACTTCGGTGGTCATGAACTTGACCGATATCATTGTCTTGTCAGCTCAGTGCTCGTTCGACCATTTATCCTTCCCTTTACCAACACTCTCCTTAGACGACTGCTCGACAATCCATCCACTCGACTTCTATGTGGTTCTATCGGCCCTAGCCTTAACTAATTGTTATTCCATTATATCGATAGTCCTTTCAATTGACTGCTTCTAGGAGTTTCAAACTGACTCCCCTTCTGCCTCTAGTCATGCCAACTTTACCACTTATGCAAGTCTCCCTTTCTCAGGTTGGGTCCTCTCGGGGACATTTTCTAGCATCATTTCCTCTTCTAGGAAGCACCTGTCGACTTCCTCTTCTTCTTCTGTGGGGCATCCCCTTCGCACCTGATGACTTGTGCTCTTCCTATCATCTCAAGAATCTACTTGATCCGCTCATGGATCTTATTTGTCTCCTCGACTATGATAATTCTCTTCCCCATCATCAAGGTTCTTATCAATTTATCTCGGTCTATTGGCCTCCCCATACCTTGGTCCATCTCCAAAGCTTCTAGCTTTAACATTTTTTCCCTCAATGCGTTGCATATGTTATTCAAGGTCGTCTCCTCTCTCAAACTTGGAACTTCTACACCTTTACACTATGTATTCTTCATCTAGACTACTGGACTGACTCCTTCTCTCAATTTCCTCTCTTCATCAGTTCTGATCGACCTTGCTATTAGAACTAATTCCTTCCTTCCAGAATTCAACTGGGTTTTTCTTCTCTTCTCCAGCAAGTACTCAACTATAGAATCCATTGTTGGAGTTACCTGGTTCTTCACTTTGACTTCCGGCAACTCTATCCACAACCACAGTTGTGGAGATATATCTCTCCTCTACTCCCTTAGGATGCTCTCCTCTATAATCCTGCATATGGACAACTCTATCCCACCTCTTGTTGGAGATATCCCTCTCTTACAGCTCTACCCAAAAGTTATATCTAGAGATGTTTCTCCACCTGATCATAACTGGATTCCTCTTCTAACAGCAATTGGACGAATTCTCTTGTCCAATCGCAACTGGAACTTCCACTTCACTTAGAAACTCTACCCAACCACAGCTGGAGTTTCCTTATCCTTTCAATCACAACTGGATTCTTCACACAGGATGCTCCAGCTCTGATACCAACATATGCAAGCACGAGGCCACCTAGGTGGTTTGATTGTAGATCAGGTTACACAATGAAAGCACACAATGAACAAGCAAACAACTTCCTACTAAATCTCAATGCACACAAAAAACACAAGGAATACACCAAGGATTATGGATTCTATAATTATATTGAAATCATATTACATGAATAATTACAATCAGGATGAAGTCCTTGTTCTTCGGCACACAACCACTAAACAAATATCAACTCAAAGGTTGTTACAGTGGTGTTTCTTCTTTTCAGGAGCTAGAATCCCGTTTCCACTATCTCTACCTCTCTTTATACACTTTGTCCACTTCCATGCTTTCCCTCTCTGAAAGCTTCTAGAAGTATATATCTTCCTCTATAATTCTATATGGCACATAGTGCCATCTTGCATCTTCACCTACCGCCATTACTGTTTTGTCCTCAAGTTTCTCTTCGCTTGGCTCATGACTTGCCAGCTACTGTGGCGACTATTTTATGGCTGACTCTTCACTATGGCCCTTCTCATCAACCTTCCCATGTTACCTTGACCTCGTCACCTTCCTTCAACCATCTCCACACTAGATTTATTCCCCTTTTGTCTATCGGAATTCCCCTCGATCATACTACTTTCTTGAATGGTATTCTCCTCTATCATCGATGTTAATCCAACTCCTTTTTTATACGAGCCGACTTGCTCTTGACTTCCTCTGGATCTGTTGGTTTGACTTGTAGTCGACCTATTCTGACTTGACTTCTTTGTCATTTTGTTTCCCACCATCAACTGCTACTGGTCAGAATCCTCATGAATTTCCCCGACTTGCCCTCGTTCCCTTTGTCCGTCGACAATCCCATAAACTGGACTACATTTTGCTGTTGGCTCGCAACTAGCCATCTTCTCTAACTATAACTCAATCATCTTCACTAGCTTCCCTCAACCACCTCACCACGATTAGTATTCTCTTTGTCTATCTCACCACTGGCTTCCTAGTCTTTCGACTAGTTCTTTTACCTTTGGCCATGACTTGGTAGCCTTCCTTGCGTTGACCTCCTCTGACCACTGCTCCGCCATTCAAATTCATTTATCGGTGTTCCAACGACTGGTCTAGTCCTCTTACAAGTTTCAAACCTGACACAACTTCGTTCTTTGACCAAAGTATTCTCTTGGTCTTCCTGACCATCTAGGTTTCAACTACACCTTTCCTTGCACTGGAGGTCTTCGACTCTTATTTTGTGACCGTAACCGGTCATATTTATCCTATGTGGTCTCCAAATCAACCAATTTCCCTTGTCGACCACCTCTATTTACTGTTCAATCCTCTGAATGACTTGCTAGTCTGTAACTTGATCAGTCCTTGTCGACCACCTCTATTGATTGTTCAATCCTATGAATGACTTGCTAGTTTGCAACTTGATCAGTCCTTGTCGACCATCTATGTCATTTGTTTCTTTAACCCGACTGTATGGGCTCACACAGTACCCATTAATATCCCGGAAGGCCATGGTCCCTCTTCCAGTCGACTACCTTGTTGCCAATTCTAGTCGGTTGTTTTTGGGTTGGATGCCCTTGCATCAAACTATCCATAGATAAATGATTTATCATTGTTGATAACTCTAGGTCCATAGATTAATTCCTTGTATCTCAGTGCCCAAATCGGCACATCAACAACTAATTGAATAACTTTGCAACAAGAATACGTTCTAGAATGCATTTGAGAAGTGCAATATTGTGGAAACTGAGAGGAGTCCTTTACTACATAAAAAATACCCAGATATAGAAGATTTTGACAAGTCATCCATTATTTTTGTAGCCTGTATAGGAACATCTTACAAAGGAATAGGTTAAGGATATGTTGTAAACCATGTTCTCATACAGAGGGACATGGATCAACTATGAATTCACTTCAAAAAAATTGTACTTCACAAATTGGTATTAGCTTTCATACCCTATGTTACAATAAGGGAAGGTATAACACACACCAATTATACTCTGCCTTTGGTTCTGCTAGCACAAAAATTTCAGAGATGAAATTTTTGACAAGCACCAATAAGGTACCATCGTATTCTAGATGTACTAATATTTTCACTATTTTCCAAGGAGAAGAGTGTCTCAACTAAGCCACGACCACGACCAGTGGAAGGTGAGTGAAATGATAGTGAAGAGATGAGGGAGTGTTCCCAAGATTCATTTTAACAAGTTATTAAGTTGTGCAACAGAAAAATAAACTAAATTGATATCATTTGTTGACCATGCATCATAAGTACAAAATAAATACAATACAGATTCATCACATATCACACAAAATTGAAGGGGGAACCAACACTTTTTATTTCTTAATGATCGACGCAGAGTACATTTAATTGATTACAATTCTAAGAGATAGTTATGTCTTGCAACTATCCTTTTTGGTTCCTAGATCCCACCCATTACATCAAGGAACTCATCCAAGATTTCTTTCAGCCTTGTGACACCTTTAGATCTACCAATCCACTAACTCTCAACAAAAAAAAATAACAAGTACCCATTTCCTTGACTCTTCTTTCCTTTTTTATATAGATTGGGTTCTTAGATTTGACCATGTCAAGGTTGTTTGTAGTTCGAATTGTTCCTTTGGGTGCATTAGTTGTCCATGTTATCTTAATTTGCATCCCTTTTTCTCAATCCTTTCCATGTTGACTACCTGCACATCTTTTGTGACCTGATCTTCAAAAATGAAGGGGCCAGAGAACCCCAACCACAACCATTAAGTCACCCTCTAGCCAACCCTTCTACTTTTCTAGTCCTTCAAACGAATGGGAGAAATCAGGAACCACCGACAAGGCTTTGCTCCATAATTTCTCAAAATTTTCCACCTATGTCTTCCACTTTCCCAACAAAATATTGGTGCCCACATTCAATGCCTAGGATTTCTCACTATATTGAATTGAATGTTGTTGTTGTTCTAAGTCCTATCGCTCAAGATCAATATAGGAAGCTAATTGTTGCATCATGAGATTTGTCAATTGTGTTGTAGGTGTGAAGTTGAGGATAATCTTGTTAGCAGAAACAATGGCTTCATGAAAGGCATCGTGTTGGTCATCAGTAGGCTGAATTTATTTGTATTTGCACTAATGTTCTAGGGGGTTGGTCATATCCTATGCCTTTTTATTCATCTGTTTAATATTTTCTCAAAACTCATCTATATGCTTTTGCCTCTACTCGAGTAAACCCGTTAAATCATACAAAGTAGAGAAGATAACCTTGATTTGTTATGTGACCTCATGAAGACAAGCCCAAGTGGTGCTGGTGTCTGCTACAATTGAAGGGATACATGCCATGAGTTATTGTTTTTGTTGCAAACCCTGACCTTGGATAGTGGAAAATTCTTTCAGCGGGGTGCCAACTTCGGTCTTCTAGGAGGAACAAAGCAAATGAATGTCATCCTAGGGGTTGGAGCAAGATCATTCTTTGGGGACGTTAGGGTGTTGTTGTTGGATCTATGGCTAGATCTCATCCAACTTCTAGGAGATTGCATCGACCACTTGCTTTGCTTACTGTCATGCTTGATGGTCTACATCTCTTTCTGTAAGAGCAGTAACAAGTTGAACCTCCATATATTGATAGGCCACTTGTGTAGCCTATTGATCATGTTCCACCTTGATCATCCTAGCCTCCACTTCAATGGTAGAGGCATGAATCATTTGTAACAGTTGAGGAGTAGACCATTTTTGCATATTGGTGGAGGAGGTGGTAGTGCTAGCTGGAGGCTTCCACTTTAATGGTTTCACACTAGCAACAAATGGGTCGGACTCGTCAGAGTTTTAGACCTCTACCTCTATTTGCACTCAAGTTGTCTAATGCTGTTGTAAAATCCTACTTTAATAGGTAGCCTTGGTAAATAATGGAACAATGTTGATCTACTCCTAACGGATGTGCAACATTGCCAAAACATGCTCTGGATCGTATAAAAATTGTTGCAATTGCGCCATGATGGATAAAATATCTAGGGGGGAAGACAAGGGAGGTGGGGTAATGGGGATCAATTCTAGAACCTCATTTTTTGAGCCTCCCCCATGATAACCTCAAAAGTGGGGCTAGATTTCATTATCTCATGTGTGGTAGGAAGAGGGGAGGTGTGGAAGGTCCTCACCATTGCTACCACATTCATCCTACTCTATGTGCTTAGTGTCCTTCCCTTTTAAGGTGGTGCTATCAACATCCACTTCGTCCCATGTCTTGATCTTAGTGAACATTGGATACTCTATGTGACTTGGTGGAGTAGTCTTAATTTCATGGACAATTGGGACCCCTGGAATAGTTAGCATGGTCTCTAGTTTGTTGTCTTCAATGTTGATGATGGGGGGATTGCTTGCTATCTTCTCAAAGTCCTAGAAGGAGCACAACGTTTTTGTAACTGACCCCAATTCATTCTTGGCTTCCACTCCTTGCAATTCATGAATCACCGGTCTTGCATATGAAGAAAGTGCCACTTCCACAACATAAAGGGTGAGTGTGAGCAGAACCAAAGTAGAGGAGGTGTTACTAATCATAATGTCCTAACCACCTAATATTTAGGTTAATGTTTACTTTAGAATATAGTTATTTTACTTAGTAAACATACGCTTAGTTATGTAAACTTTTATTGAGTAGTTATTCATTAATGGACTTTAAATATAAATATGTACATTATGTGAACATAATACATTTTGGTCACCTTTTCCACCATATTTTAATTTCTTGATTGTATTTCTTGCTCCTCATTTCTATCAAGTGGTATCAAAACAAGCTTATGATTTAATGAACAAGAGTTCGTGTCTTGAATGAAGGAGCATTCCCATTTTCTCCAACCCATTGAATAAAATTTAGAGGATACAAAATAGGTCATTATGTGCTTGCTTACTGCAATTTTGGCTTTGATGAAAATGGCTGAAAACAACGATTCCCTGTAATAAGACTGGCCCCTCCTTTGAGTAATGGACAATGGTGTTGCTTGAATAAAGGATAAAAAAATCAGTGTAATTATTAGAATTTTCATACTAACACATGATCCTTGGTTTTGAAGCAGTTCATATGACAGGCTGGAGTAACGTGGACATCATTTTCAAAGAGTAGTGTAAAGGACAAATATGTGATTGACTTTTGGAATAGTGACCTTTGGAGGTTTGTTTTGGGTATTGGAGATAAATTAACATGAAGGAAATCAAATAGATATATTTTTGAAATTCATGTGTCATCTATATAAAAGTTCAAATGAAGACATTCTTCGAAAATTGTACGTGAGAAAAAAGATAACCAACCTGTGGTAAAACAAACACTTCTCGAATGCTTAGAGGCAGGCCTGGAATTTGATGTCCTGTAGGACGTTTTTTCCATCCTGGGACGTATTTTACAGGTTTGTGAAAAATTAAAACGTCAATGTTGACGGCTATGAAAATGTTGAAAACGTAGATTTGACGTTTACAAATTTTTATTTCCTGTCATAAATTTTAGCCTGTATTTATGACTCCTAGCTTGTCCATAATTACCTAGATTTCCATTCTTTCTATTTTTACTGTGACCACCTCACCGATGCAAACAGAACCCATAGCAATTAGCGATTGTCTGGGCACTATGTTCTCTCTCCATCTACCTGCTAAACAGAAGAAATAAGACTGGAGGATCGACCAAAGTGGATTGGATTGTATTTGTCATCCAGCTATCTATTCTCTGAGCTGAAAGCGGAGAACCTAGCTGGCTGGCAGCGATTTACAACAGATATTTTCCCGCCTGCTAGTCCAACTTTATCTGATAGGTATCCACTATTACACAATTGTATATGTGCAGTATAAGCCGTGTTCTTAACTCTAGTGTAGAGCAGATGTTCTCTTTTTCAACCGTATTGCTCATGTGTTGAAAATAAATTTTGATAATAAAGGATTGGTTCCTACAAACTTCTGGTTTTTACATGCCTACCTGCAGCCTGCTATACATGCGTATTCTGCCCGTTTGTGCAGTAGATTCGTCATATATTCATAGGAAGAACTTTTGCGTTTGGAAAAATCAGGTAAGATGCTTCCATTAAAAGTTTACTGTGATTAAAGCTTTCTTTTGCAAGAGTTGTGAGTTCAGATCGAAAGCAACTAGGTCAATTAATTAAGAAGTAGAGACGAACTCAATGTATGTAGGACTCTTTGTTGCGTTTCATTATATTTCGGAATATTGCTACAATTAATCCTTCTTTCACCGACCCCTTTCTCTTCTTTAAACGTTCAACAAATTATGCGTTGATGTGAAGAAACGAATTTTGTCTGCCAGTGTTTTGTTTTGATAGCAATACTGTAACTTGTTGATTTAACATGACTACAGTAATGTATGCTGCAACCCAAAACCCTATACCCTAATGCGTGCAGCAACCCTAAACCCCAACTTTTAAATCCCTGGCTAGCGCATGAATTGAACTGTAGATTCCTTCTAGCACAAATTGCCTGTTGGTAAATAAACTGCAAATAAAATTGAAGAGAATCCTGTCGTATGACACGATATAATGTGCATGGAAGACATCTTCTACAGATAATTCATTTATTCTGATAAGAACGTGTTTTCAATTGTTTTCGTTGGAAAAAGCTAAATATTTCCGAGACTCAGTACAGTGTGATTTGTCCACTTTTAACTATATATTTACTTAGATTCCGAGATTTATTCATTTTTCAGTTCTCTGTGATTTCATGTTAAATTTTACTCGTAGAATCAGAGATTTAATTTATTTTTCGGTACTGACATAAAAGTTTGCTGCTATATTAAGAGAGTTTGTCAATCCGGCCCAGAAGAAATTGGAAAAAGAAACTTCAATTTATTTGTTGTTTCAGTATTGTGAGATTTAATATAGAATACAATAAAGTATTTCTAGGATTTCTGAGATGAAGCGTTACAGTTTTAATCTTTAAAAAGTTGTACTTTACAATATATTTAATTTTTAATTATATTCTAAAACGTTTGTAATAAGATTGTTTCTTTTATTTTCAAAAGAACAAAATTTATAAATTACCCCTCTCTCTGAGCACTCGAGTTGCTCTAAACTACTATAGGTTTATAATTGCCCCGGCAATACGTAGTAGAATCAATTGGAAGAAAAATAAGCAGTGATTAATTTGTATTTCAGTATCAATCAAAAACAGAGTGTGTGCTCCTTTATAGCAAACTTAGAAATGAAAATATATTTGACAGGCTTCAAATTGCCGAGGACGTAAATTGACAGGCACCAAAAACTTGAAAACGTCACCAAATTTTCACATGACAGGCACTAGAAATTTGAAATTCCAGGCCTGCTTAGAGGTGTAATATGAATAGTATAATATGAAAACTGTACTATGGTGGTATAAGTAGATTATGCTTGATTTTGCTTTAATTGAGTTTTAAAGGGGTTTATTTTTATGTGCTTTTAAAGGGGTTTACTCTTTTCTCACATTTATTTTTGGTGATGGAGTCATGTGCTTTTAAAGGGGTTTATTCTTTTTTTATTATTTAATTTTGGTGGTGGAGTAATAACATGTATGTTGAGAATTTACGGTGTTTCAAAGGGTATAACATTTATAAGTTATAACTAAATACTGTACGTTCTTTTTTAAGGTTAGTGGCTTAATAAATTGTTTTTTTTACTGTGTTACAAACTTACATGAAATTGAATAAGGGAGTCTTAGGATGATTTATATGTGTGTTCTATAATGATTTTGGTGTATTTTGTGCCTTGTCGTGTTAATACATTTTGCTTATTGTTTTGGTGAATTTACATGCAAAGAACATAACTAATTTAAAGAAGGTAAAAAAATGAACATTGTACTCCAATAGAAAGAAGGGAAGCAACAAGGTAAAGTAATATCATTTTAAGAAGGCAAGCTAAGGGAATCATCAGTACTTGATGATAACGTAATTTTCACTTCACAACAAGTTGGCATACACATTTTAACACATTGCAGACGGTTCCTTGCAATTGTAATTTGTAAAGTATTTGGACATCTTTTAGAGTTGTTTTAATCTTAAGTCCACATTTGATTTTTTTTGGTGAAGTTTCAAGAAGGAAATTTTCTACACAATCATTGAAGTGGGTCCAAATAAGAGTTGGTAGATGTGTACATGATTTTTTGTAAATCCCGTATGAAAATGAATAATAGGGGTTCAAAAAGGTGTTTTTTCAGCCTTAAAGAACTTGCACTTGAGCATGGCAAGAATCAAAGAAATGTTTAATTTGTTGCACATGTTTCTCAACACAACTTTATGATCTATAATTTCCTTGAACAAAGGAACACTTACTTATTTATGTTCTTACTTGCCTATAAGTCATGCACAGAAAGGTTGATATGTTCAAAATTCAAAACCAATTGATATCTAGTGAATTGATTCTTCTTTAAGAACATAATTTTGATCTCATACTTCTTCAAGGGATTACCTATTGACAATGAACAAGAGGGCATCGAGCATGTTCCAACTTTGAATCAAATCAAGGAATTTGATGTGCACTTTAAATCGATCTAAGATTAATTAGATGAAGTTATTAAGGAACTTAAGAAAAATGAAGATGGGTTGGGTGAAGTCTCTAGAAAGACAGATAATGACATCATGACAAATAAAGATGAGTATAGGTTGAAGTATACCACTAAGATTGTTATACCTTGGAAAGAGTTGCACTTAAAAAGAAATCGATATGGCTTAGGATATAAAAGGGATCATGATAACCTTTTTCATATTCCTAATTATTCTAAACCAATTATATTTGTGACTAGTAGTTTTTTTGGATGATGCTGATAAAAAGATAAAACTTGAATGAATGATAAGGAATAGGTACAGGTTGTTGACCAGGATGTTGATGTGAATGTTGATGATGATGAAATTGTTGAGAATTTTGATGATAATATATGTATTGAGGATTTGTTGGATAATAATGATCATTTGGATGAAATTTTTTTATAGTGCTAACATTTCCAATGAGTTGGATATGCTAAACTAAATTGTTTTGATCTTCACCCATGTATTTTTTGTGGGAATACTAATCAACTCTTAGAAAGGTGTCGAAAGAGAAATACTGTACAACGGAAACATATACACTTTGAATGGTCATGGACTTTCCATTGGAGTTTGGAAGCTAAGTTACTTGATAAATACTATCGGGTTCATACAGAGATTCAACCAAGTTTATGGGGAGTAGTTTTTACAACAGATGGTTCTAAGTGTTTTAGATTTTTATTTAATTTTTGGGAAAGATCGAGGTCCACTTGAAGATGTGTTCAAGGTGTAGATTGTTGGAATATATTATATTCCTTGGAAGATAATAATGTCTTTGTATTATGTTGGAAGTTGTCTACAATCTTATGTAAAAGAGTAATACATTTAACCCATAGTTATATGGTGATGTATTTACTTGTATAGAGTATTTTTCCATGGTATTGTATTAAGAGATGTTATTTTGGAGAATTATATTATCCCACATGCAATATGTGAGAGTAATTCCTCCTCATCTCTTAGTATATGATAGGGTCAAGTGAGTCTCTACATATCATGTATTCTTGATGTAGTAATGGTACTATTGTGACATTGTTGTACATCATCTATATTCTTTGGGGTATTTGTGTTTTGCTCTCTTGTAAGATTGCAGAAGACATTCTGGAGATAATAGAAGAATACCTTCCCGTGGATGTAACCCATTAGGGTGAACCACGTATATCGGTGTTCTCTTGTCATTTTTTTTTCTCGTTCTTATCTTTTATGATATGTTGTTGGTTGCTTAGATAGGTTAACTAGTTTAGCTTGACTCTACTATTCTAACATGGTATCAGAGCAGGTTGTTATGATCTAGTACATTCTATAGCTTTCAATCAATAACAATTATCATTTGGGCATTGTCATTTTGTTGTAGATTTTCTTTCTATCTGGTAGTCATTAGGCTTCTCTTCAGATCTGGGCATGTTTCTGCATTTTTTTTACCCTAACCCTAACTTGTTGTTGTAAAATTTTTGCAGAATTTTTCAAGGGTTTCTTGATGTTTTTTCTGTAGATCTACATGATTTCGAGGCTCTCCTCAAGGAGATATTTCTTCTAATTATAAAAACAACAGTTATAAAAAAGGGTCGTAACTTTTTACCATAATTTTGATTATAACCTATTTTTGGAATTGGAAACACCATTCTGGATCCACCCACGCAACCAGAACAAAAAACTGGGTATTTCTGGGCTTCCTTTTGGTAATAAAAATGATAGTTATACAAAAGGGTCGTAACTTGGTCATTTTTTGCCTGTTTTTTTATTATCACTTGTTTTTGGAATTGGAATAGCCGTTATGGATCCACCCACGTGACCATAACAGAAAACTGGGAATTTATGGGCTTCATTTCGGTAATAAAAACAACAGTTATAAAAAAGGGTCGTAACTTGGTCATTTCTTACTGATTTTTATTATAACATTTTTTTGGAATTGGAACAACCATTCTGGATCCACCTTCGTGACAAGAACAGAAGACTAGTCTTTTCTGGGCACTTTTTTTTCACAGGGTTGTAAGTGAAAGTTTCTTCTCCTTTCTTTACTGTGGTTTTGTAGATTTAGATAAGTAAAGTGTAACTGTTTTCAAGTTCTTCACTGTTTTTCTGTCATTTCTCAGTGTTAGGGTTTCTTATTTCTTGACAAAATTTCATTCATTATGACTTTCGAAGTAGCTTCTGTTCCTGAATTAGTTGGTTCTAACTATTTTGCCTGGAAGAGAAAGATGATTAATGTTCTCAGGAGTAAGAATATTTGGAGGCTAGTTAATGATGAACACAAGACACCTACTACTGCTGATGATTTGATCATATTGGAAGCTAAAAGTGATCAAGCAAGGGGGCTCATTGGTCAAACTGTTACAGATAGTCTTTAGGTAAGTATTGAGGCAGAAGACAACCCAGTTCAAGTATGACAAATTATTTCCTCTTTATTTGATAAATCTGATGATGTTTCTGCATATTAACTTGAAAAGAAGATATTTGACCTTGAACCTGCTGACTTTGAAAGAGTTGAGTTATATCTTGTTGAATTGAAAACTTTAAATGAGAAATTAAATAGTTGTGGTAAAGATTACAAGAAAACTGATACTGCTCTTATTATTCTTGTAGAACGTAAAATGCCATCTTGTTTTGATATGTTCATCCAAACTAGGAATAGAGCTCTAGAATTGCCTCAAAGTACTACGAAGCAAACTTTTGATGATTTTTGTAAAGGATTGATCAATGAGCAAGAAAGGTTAATTGCTTCAGGACAACTCACACCTAATAAAGCTCTAACTGCACTTAATAAGCATCATAAGAAAATTTTTAATAATGCTAAATGTTCTAATCCTTCTAATACTAATTTTGGGCATGCTTCTCATGCTTCTAATGGAAATAGTAAACAAAAGAAAGTATATGATCATTGTAAACATTGTGGTAAAACTAACCATCCTGAAAAGAATTGTTTTAAAGCAAAACGTTTAATGGCTAAAGCTAAAAAGAAAACTTCTCATGACTCTCAAGTAGCTTTATGTGCATCTGTTTTTTTGCCTAATAATTATTTTTCTAATGTGGAATGGATAATGGATTCCGATGCATCTAAACATATGGTTGGTGATGCTTCTTTATTTACTTCTTATGATTGCAAAGGTTATCTTGTTCCTACTTGTCTCTAACGTTCCTATATGGAAGCATTGACATTTTCAGGGCATTCATCTCTTGCATATTAACAACATACTAATAAGAAATGCACCTATGCTTCAGATTAGTTGCTTGATGACTAGATTTTCATATATTTAAGTGAAATCTTTGGCTCACTATTTATATGTTGTGGCTGACACTTAATGTGTAAAAGTAACTTCATTTTCCTTAATGAGAAAGTTAATCTTTTATTTGATCATATTATGTTGCCATTCCTTTATATGATGTTTGCTTACCTTTGGTATATAAGCATTTTCATTTTTGTATGAGCAATTTTGTTTTATGATCTTTATATGCTTTAATCTTGAAAGTTCTTATGTAGATAAGTTCTCTGTTTAGGCTTTCAGCTTAATCCAGAAGTAATGAAGCACCATCTTCTACTGTTAAATTCATGATGTTCATCTATATGATATCATTTTCGATGTATAGACCATTGGGGTCTTGTTTCTTCGATGTTTGAGGTCTTCTACATATATTTATATTGCACCTTGATTGGAAGAATGTCTGCTATCTACATGTGTATTGGCCATCTGGGTTTTTTTGTACATTGTTGTGGTGTTCTTAGCCACATGTTCTATTGTATCAGTCGTCAGAAGGTATCTTTACACTAGTGTGGATGTTATATCAGAGTTCTTCATCTATCATGTATGGTTGTGATGATTCTTGTGGTGATCTGGGCATCTTGCGATTGGATTACGTCACATGTTCTCGGCATTTTATTGTTGGGTCTTTCATCATACAACCTGGTTCATGTGCACTTTCATGATTCAGTGAGAAGTGGTTGTTCATCGTCAAATTCCATCAGCCGAAGTGTTCTTCTTTTTCAACTTTGGTTCTTCTGGAAGTTGTCATCAAGGGGGAGCATTAATGACTCCTTCCTTCCTTAGTGTTAGTGTGGGCCTTTCTCCCAGCCATTATTAAGGGGGAGTGTTGGAATATATTATATTCCTTGGAAGGTAATAATGTCTTTGTATTATGTCAGAAGTTGTCTACAATCTTATGTAAAAGAGTAATACATTTAACCCATAGTTATATGGTGGTGTATTCACTTGTGTAGAGTATTTGTCCATGGTATTGTATTAAGAGATGTTATTTTGGAGAATTATATTATCCCACATGCAATATGTGAGAGTAATTATTCCTCATCTCTTAGTATATAATAGGGTCAAGTGAGTCTCTACATATCATGTATTCTTAATGTAGTAGTGGTACTATTGTGACACTGTTGTATCATCTATATTCTTTGGGGTATTTGTGTTTTGCTCTATTGTAAGATTGGAGAAGACATTTTGGAGATAATAGAAGCCTCCCTTCCCGTGGATGTAACCCATTAGGGTGAACCATGTATATCGGTGTTCTCTTGTCCTTTTCTTTTCCTGTGCTTATCTTTTATGATATGTTGTTGGTTGCATAGATAGGTTAACTAGTTTAGCTTGACTCTACTATTATAACATAGATTGAGTATTTAGACTTTGCTCAAAGACAATGTGATTACCATTTATCACATCTGTGGGGAATAAATATAATGATCTAGACTTCTCACCTTTCAATTGACAAGAGGGAACATAGTGAGGATACGTCGGATTTCAAGCTTCGAAGTCTACCTTATGAAATTCTAGTTTATTTGGGATGATGATTGATTATGGATTTAGGATTTAGGTTTGCAGATGATTTATTCAAGATGAATATGATTTAAGGATGATGTATTCAATATTTGATGATTCGGATTAGTCAATTTGACCTTCAAGGGAATTTCCTCAAGACTTTTCAACACTTGGCACTTTTGGTGGTTCTACAATGATTTTGATGGATATGAATAAATGGATGACTTGCCACATTTGGGCACTCGATGGATTTAGTTACTTTGTGAATTTGATGGTGGTTCAACAATTTGATGATAGTTTGACATTTTGATCGATGGTTTGGTCTTTTAGTCACAACTTTTTGGATTTAAGGTAGTACCAGTGATTCACCTCGTTTACTACTCACGATATTTTTTAGATATAGACTTTAGATGATTTTTTGACACTTGATTATGCTAGCTAGATATTTTACCATTTTTTATGCATCATATATAAGAGAAGTTTTGTGAACTTATGTGTTCACTTGATAGTCTTTGAACTTTACATGGATGATCTTTGGATCTAGCATATGACATCTGATTTTTTGCATATATTTGTGTTAGGTGCATTCAATATTGTAAACAATATGTGGGATGTGTTGGAAATGAACAAAATTTAGTTCTCAACAAGGTTTACTCTCATTGGTTCACTTCCTTAAACAATTATAGGATGCCTAGCTCATTTGTTGCACAATGAGTTTTCTAGAATTGGTTTCAACATTCACTTTTGAAAGTTTTTTAGGAATATCTCCATCGATGCTCATGAGGTTTCATACCATCACTTACAATTTGAAGACTTGGATATGTTATCAAAATTTTCCCTAGTTATTATTTCCAAGATAATATAGACTTGTGATTAGGGGGGGAACTGTTATAAATATTGTACTAATCATATTGTCCTAACCAACTAATGTTTACTTTAGGATATATTTGTTTTCCTAAGTAGAATTACGCTTACTTATGTATACCATTATTGGGTGGTTATTTTTTATGTACTATAAATATGTACATTGTGTGAATATAATATATTTTGGTTTGTGCATTTTCCACGATATTATGATTTATTGATTTTCTTTATTGTATTTATTTCTCCTAATTTCTATTAGGAGGGACCTTATGCTACAAAGTTAAGTGGGTGTGGGGTTAGGGTTCGCACCACTCTCAACTTATTTGGGGTCATTCCTTGCAAAACAAGGCAATAGCCTGTAGATAATACTTGAATTTTTTACCTAAAATCTACATAGAATCTGAGATGGTAAAGGAGATGATGGTGGGGAGCTATGACACATCAGAGGGAGGATACTCTTCATACTCTTACTAGTCTCTGAACTTGCTACAACTTTAGTTTCCTTCCTTTTCCCTATAATATCCTCCTTGGAAACCACTTGCTTCTTCCTTGGACCTTAGGTGGTAATCTCTGGTAAAACGAATGTTGTTCCCTGTGTTATATTTGACTTGTGCACATTGGACCATTGTGAAACCTATCGATTAAAAACTATTTCTATGGGATAGTAGGGAATGGAATCTACCTTGAATATATCTAGGACCACTACATGGGACCACACAAAGGTGTTGTCCCTATTCATGTTGAACTAGATCATTCCTACATGTGCATTTATTAAGGCTTAGAGAATCCATAGTGTCATATTCATGAATACAATAATCGTATCAAACCATTTCCCAAATTACTAGCTATTGAAGGTGGTGTTTTTGCATCACCCCTACTCTTCCATTGTTCTAAACATAAGGCCAAATTTTTTTTGTCTGATGTAGGTGGTAACTCATGGCCTTTAGAACGTTGTCATTTCTACATGGAAAATGAAACTAGCAGGTAGTTGCAAATGAAGTACTCAAGGTTCAATGAGCATGCACACAAGCTTGAAAAATATCCTCAAGGAAAAAATTGCACCAATTTAATTACACCCCTTGGACACAAAATTAAACAATGTACAGGGCATATAGCGTGCACTTTCCATGGGTATACCTTTTCATGCAAATTATCCCCAAAAAATAGTTTGCAAACAAACTTGATATTTGGATTGTTGACAAGAGAGATGATGACACCTCACCCACCTCTTCTAGTCCCATACCTATCATAAAGACATATCTCATCCTTCTTCTACTCATGCTTTCCAACCCCTTGGAATGTTGAAGAGACATCTTGCCCATCCATGGGTAGGAAAAAATGAATGTCATAAATGTGAATGGGGTATGCTCGGTCCATCCATAGGGAGTGGACATGCCCTTTGTT
>LPNX010334363.1:118727-128991 GCA_001517045.1 Pseudotsuga menziesii | reverse complement strand
CTTCAATTTGCTCCCATCTTTCTTCTTCTCTTCTTATGAGATGAGCTTCTTCTTCTTCCCAAAGTCAACTGAAAGTAATCACTTTCTTCTGGCACACATTCCTCGTATGAATGAATCCCATGATCATGGGAGGCCATTCAAGGTGGCTATCACCACTTCTGCATTCTCTGCTCCTTCTTCTACTGCTTCAAGATGTTATGCATTCTGGATCTTCACATTCTTCAACTGTTTTCTCAAATCCATCTTTTGAATTATGTTCTTATCTTCAAATAGCTTGATCAAGAAATCAAACATCTTCGGTGTCTTTAGGGAAGAAAATTTTGGTACAAGTTGATCCGTGATTGAATCAACAGTGATCTTCTTGGCCTTGATCAAGTTCTTCTTGTGTAAGGCTTTGAGGCTCATCTCCCTCTAGAATTGGAATCTCTCTACTCATGTAGGTGTCCAATTCATTTTCTTCAGAGAGATCAAATACTTTCATGCTTGGAATTTTTCAACTTCACCAAGCTTATCATCAAGCTGATGTGATAGATCACTTTGAAATGAGAACCTCAAATGCAAATAGCAAAAGATTAGATCTTACCGATTTGAGGTGTCCGTCCTGCTTCCGGAGCTGGTTCATCTAAGGTTTGTCAGAGAAACCCTAATTTTAAAAACTTAGAATCTTTCAGATATGATTGGATAGAAATATAGATCTCTTCAAATGGAGCTGTCCAATGTACTCCTTTTCTGAAAACAGTGGAAGGAAGCTCCTGGAACAGGAAGCCCTAGTTTTCCAATTTCTTCTGCAGAAATGCCTGTTACTGTTTCTGTGATATATCCATAATTCATGCTCCTATGTGTCTGAAATTTCGTAATACGGTAACCTTGAATGTCCTTGATCCAACACCATAGGTTTCATTATATTTGGTTGCACCAATTTGTATTTATGATCATTTTCCCAAGGTGACCTGTTACAGGACTGTTCAGAACAGTGAAGTTGTACGGAATTCCACGTGTTATTGGTTCATCTTCAGGTTCTAAAATTAGGACCAAAGAAATTATGGTCCGTTATATTTCTATAACATCTTCAGTAATTCCATTTGGACCTCTATAGCCCAAGCTATAGAAATTTTCCCTAGGTGTCATGTTTAGGGATGAATTCTGGAAGAGGCTGGAACCCTAACTTGGAGAGATCATATCTCCTAGAATATAGCGAATATGAGGATTAATTTTGGACACAATGTTTATCAGGATTTTAGCTTCGGTCTATACAAGTTTCAGCTTTTTAAACTTCTCCAATATTGGGATATAGCGAATATACCAAAACTTAGCAGTTTTAGTATTTAGGTTTTTCTAGCTCCGGGTCAAACTAGGGTTTGACTTTCCCGAAGTTTCACCCAACCAAAAATATTGATCCAGGTCTCTAAACTTAGATTTTGATGAGGAGATAAATCCTATGGTGGGCTCACTCAAAAATTCTTCTTCTGCAAGAAGCCCTAATTTCCCACACAGAAAACTGAAAATGCTCGGAATCGAATTTCGCTTCGACAGAAAGATGCGCCCTTCAATGGAGAGTCAGCCTAGCCTTCTTTTGCTGATCAATTGTGGAGAGAGAACCAAAAATTAAGAAGCCCTAGATTCTGTAGCTGCACAATGTCTTCTTTTTAGGGTGGCTCTGATACCATTTTAAATTTTCATATGCTTATCTAAGACATCAGTATTTCATTTCATTTTTCATAACAAAAGCATATAAACAGGATCACTGAAAGATAGACAAGCACAACCATACAAAAGGAACACAAAGATTTATCTTGGGAAAACCCTAAAGGGAAAAACCCAGCAAAAGCTTCCTCAATATAGATTCCCCAAAAAGATAAAAGATAAAACCAACAAGGAGATCAAAGCCTGATCCTCCTCCTTCTCTAGCTACTTCTCTTCTCCACTAATGCGCTACATAAGTGAGAGTGTGTGTCATAAATGAGGAGCACTACACCTCTATTTATATTCATCCGTTCACTTAAGTTAACTCATCTGTCATGTAGGCTTGAGTTAATCATGTAGGCTTGAGTTACACATGTAGGCTCAAGTAACCACACTGGGGTGCTAATGACCCACCTTTACAATTAGAGGGGATTGCCTCATGACTCTTATTAGTTATTCTGATTAGGAGCATCGGGGTACAAAGTAATACAAGTGGTTCTCCCAGTAGGACCATCGAGGACCACAAAGAAATACATATAGAATATTCCTCGAAGTTACAATATTTCAACACTTTGTTGATTAGGAATTTGGTTCCCTTCATAACTTCACTAGTGGTTCCAAACACTAGCAGGTCATGGAAAACGACCAATGCCGATTTCCACAAGGGCTTGGACGAGGGTTTCCATATAGCGATCAAATCCCCTATCTCTAGTGGCATATAGTCTAAGTAGACCTTAAGTCCCATATCTAGGAACAAGTCCCAATCAAAGATATCACATTAATCAACCAACCTTGTCAGATTGATCTTTTCATTCATGTCACCTATTACTCTTACTCTGGGGTCACAAATGTCATCTAGGATGGCTTCCTTTTACCTTGCATATAATTTATATGTTCGTGCTTTGATTACTCAAGATTTAACCATAATGGTAGAGCAAATGATGAGTCTAGTTTTCCCACAAAAACCATGGTTTAAATATGAGAAGGTTCTAGTGTGATGATCAATGGATACACAAACAAAAAGTAAGAACTTAGGAACAAATAATGGGTTTTATCTATTTGGGCATGGTTTTGACATGAATTGATAGGCTCATGTAGTGGATAAAGGTGTAAATATACCATGTCTTTCATCCATTAATGTAGGAGTCATTAACGATGATTGGATAACTAGTAACTTAACATGAAACTTTTAAATATTTCAATATATCGTTTCATTTCAAGCTACAAGACATATTCTTAGTGGATTATGGACAACTAAAATCCTAAACCATATTCCAGTCTCTAAAACATAGTGGAATATAGTGTTGTTGATTTTATTTCTCCTCAACCACATGTAGTTTTTCTAACCAAAACAAAATTCAGATGACAAAGAACAAAAAATCACGATGCCACTAAAATTCTTGGTCTTCCATCCTAGATCAATTGAAGTAAAGAAACCCCATTGAAAAAAAAATACAACTAGAAATAAAACACAAACCTAAGGACCTACCTTTCCTCACTCCCTACAACAAGGGTATTGTCCCAACTGTGAGATTATCGACCTATATTGTAGGCATTCATGATTGTGGCATTCACCCATCTTGGTGTGATGACACCATTGAGTTACAAGACGTACAACACTTGAACCTTGCAACTTTGCAATAATATATGGTCCTTGACAGTGCATCTAAAGCTTCCTAAGATACTTAAGATATCGAATATAGTAGAGAAGAACCAAGTGACCTTTAGAAAAATGTTTGGTCTTGATATGGTGATCATGTAGTACTTTTTTCCTTGTGTTTCTACTGTGGCATGAAAATCAACAAGAAACCTGAATTTCTCCAACAACATCAAGTTTTCCAAGTGTTTCCCACCTAACTCTTGTTATGTCATATGCATAGCATGATTAATTTATAGACTGGGAACAATAAATTATGCATGTTGTTGGGGATTTTAATTTCCTAATTAATTGAATAAATGGAACACCCGGGACATAAACTCTCAACTCGAGGAAGTATTTTATTCCAAATATATCGTGCAAAGTATATGCATGAAACAAGTTCCAACTGACACTCGTTGTAGGCTAAATCACTCTTGACTGAAACTGAAACACTCTAGTATAAATCAAAATGATGGGAAAGTAACCATACTGTTGGAATGAGAATCATAGCTCATACTTGCTTGAAACTAAACACACAACTAAAATAAAACATCCCTCACACATGCATTGAGTTAAAATGTCTCACCACACTTTGCATGGAAGTAAATTCACACTTGAACTAAATTTGAACTCAGTTGTTGCAAGAAATAAACTACGTTGAAGGTAAATCTTATCACACTTGCATAAGTAAATATAACTAATATTTATGACCAACAATCCTTTCAAGAAATTGGGCCCTTGCTTCATATAAGAGTGTTGGAAGAAACTCGGATCTCACACCATTTGCTTAAAAAATCATGGAATCAGATGCAATGCGACAAATCCTTCATTAATTAAAATTCAAGAAATTCAAACTAAAATAGATGGATCTATCTATCACAAACTTCATAACTAACTCTATCACTCTCTATCTTCTGCCCCCTCTATGAGCAATAGATTCAGTTAAATACACAAGGAGCTAATGGACCAATCTCAACCAGTTTCCCCCAATTTAGACTTCTTGATCTCTGACACGATTACAAGGTATTTGTATAACAATTTTTATATTGATCCATCAATCAAGATCAAATTCCACTGATATATACAAATCCCACCAATTGAGAATGGGTCAAATATGGATTTGCAATTGAAAAAAATAGAAAATTGGTCGTAACATCGAATCAAATATGAAGAGCTTCGGTTATCTCTCAATCCATTGATTAATTTGGAAAATGGCTTTGGACCGTGTTGAAAAAAAACCATGTCTCGTATTTTCAATATTCGTCCTCATCTGCTCACAATTTTTCATTTTAAAAATGCATATTCTTATTTGACACGCATTTAACTAACGCGGTTTGACAATGAGTTACAGTTGCTATGTTGGACTTGGGTATGAATTAAAAATCATGAATATATGTCATCAAGTATAGGAACAAAATACATATGCCCAATTTTGATTTTGAGGCATGCTAATATGTCAACCTTGAAGGTTGGAACCATGAGTGTTGTAACTGCTACTACGAAAAATCACTTAACAAGCTGTCATCAGTAAAATCATGCATAATAGTTTTTAATTCATTAAATATCAAGGAAAATATTCATTATTAACCACTAAAGCATGAATATAAATAATATTTAATCTCATGAACAATTGCAACAAATGTTTGGCAGAAGTGATAAATAAGCGGTTTGCGACAATGAAAGTGGGCAAATGGATGCCTAAAAGTGGTGAAAATATGGACAATTCTGTGACCCAACACATGCATGACAACTTCCCTACCATAAACTAATTGAAATATAGAGTACTTATGCAACTTATTAGGATTATTTCGGTAGGTCCACAATTCCATAGGGATACGTTCATCATAGTCATCATGATTGGTAGAAAACACCTTAGTTAATCAAGTTTCAAGCTTCTACCATGCTGTTCGCTTGGGGATTGTAAGGAATGATCTTATGGTGTTGGATGAGAAATGTTTGGTTCAATGTAGTACATTGTATTACTCATGAAATGGTGAAATTCCCTAGTCACTAGTGAGAATTCTATATCATGTGAACAAGGAAATGATGTTCTCAAATAGAAAGTGAGTTGTTGTTTCCACAGATAAATATTTCATAAGTTCATCCCTATCCTACTTGGTTAGATAATTAGTTGCGGTAATTATATGGCGAGCCTTCAGATGTCTTGATGGAGGAGTTATATGACCAACAAAATATACCTTTGACTTCTCAAATGGATGTAAAGAACAACGCCTTCTTAGCTTGTTAATAGACCTCATAAGCATGGGTGTAATCCTTGGAATCCTTAAAAGTTGTAGGCCACCATAATCCATCTTGTAGAACTTTTATTGCCATATATTTTCATCATACATGACTTCTTACAACTATTATGTGATATTCCCACAAGATATATTGGCATTCATGGTCAAGGACACATCTTTGAAAATTCTCATTAGTCCCTAGCTTGTACAATTGTCCTAAAATCTACTGATAATTGACAATATGAACCACTAAATGGCATTTTTGAGTTGCATAATAATGTTCTAGTGTGAATCTTGTGTTGAAAAATAAAGTATCTCTTCTAAATAATTGGGTACGATGTCAAACTATAATAAATTATGCTGTAAACCAAATTCCCCAAAATAACATAAGAGATAAGAACTCCACACCATGTACAACAATGTGAGCGAAGATAACAACTCCAATATAGATAAGATAGATAAGTTACACAATAAATTTTTCAATAAGACGAGCTCCCTCTCCTTTTATCCCAAGACACTAACATAATCCTTTCACATGTTCTCCACAATGACTACATTACCTCTATATATACCTATTCATCCATTGCACATGTGGTCCCTTCATTAGGGTCGGCCACACACACACACACACACATATAGCACCATATTACCACATATATGCCCCCCTTGGGGTCATATCATGTAAATTTAAACCCATATATAATCCCCCTTGGGTCATATCAACTTAGCATAAGGTAATTGGTCATTAACAAGGCCATAAGATTCCCACGGTCTCGATCAGTGATATGTGATCCATGCCCACCTTACCTTCTATCTTTTAAAACCACCTTGAAAGAGAAATCCTGATAGAGAAACAACTAATTATAGATGCAGCCTTCTAAGAAATGTTTATTCACCAACTACTTTTAAGGAAAAAATATTGGTAAATAACTTGAAGTGTCTAGTGTTGTTTTATTTGTATATTTGGAATCTATTATGATGTATATTATCATTGTATATTGTTGTACCCCATCAGAGATGTGTTTCCCTCCTTTCGGGATGTTATTATTGTATATGGTCATTGAGGTAAACCCTATGTTGTAAGTCGAGGCAATAGTCCCCAAGATAAATAAAGTAAAATGTACTTATGAGTATTCCTAGGAAGGTCAGCCCCAAATAGGTTACCTGGATGACCTAGTTAGTTGAGTAAGTCACTCAACAGAAGAATATAAATAGGGAGGTGCCCTCCCTATTTGGACACACTTACTCACTCTCTCATTGGAGGATTAGGAGAGAGAGGACAAGGAGGAAATAGAGAGAGATACAGAATACATATTTCTCTTGGGTTTTTCCATCTTATGATATTGTCTTAGTGACAGAACTATTCTGAGGAATTTTTTGGGGTTCTCTCCTTTATGGTTTCCCTGAGGAAAATCTTTGTGTCTTGTGTCTCTTGGATATATATTTGAGCTTGTTATTCTTTCAAATAAATACCATAATTGAATTAAAGTAGAAAAACTAACATGGTATCATATCCTCTCTGAAAGAAGGAAATATGCAGCTAAAATATTGTTGCAATTGCAACTACTGAATATTAGGGTTTCACACTTGAAAACCTTAGAAGACAAAATCTAGTCATATTGGTATTTTCGCTATACCTCGAGCTTGTAGAAGGATCAGGAGAAAAAAATTGGACAAGATGAAGATGAAATCTAATTGTACCTTTTTTATGAGTTCCAACCTCATATTCGATATACCTTAGGAGATATGATTCCTCCAAATTAGGGTCCCAGAAATAGAGGCTCCTCCAATAAGAAGTCAAACAAGAAAATACATCATGCTCACACCGCTGAAGATGATGAACCAACTAATAAAATATTTAGAGAAGAAAAGGAAGAATCCTTAAGTGATGAGGAATATGTACTTTGATCCAAAATATGAATACTTGCTCAAGCATGAGCAAGACAGACACAGTTTCCTAGAGTCAAATGATGAAGTAGATCACACTATCAAAGAGTCCAGTTATTGCGACAAGAAGACAAAGATCAAGTTGGAGTCCACCCACCAAAAAAACAAAGATAAGTGTTTAATTGAAATTTCATATATATATACTTACTTAAATGATAATGTTAAGTTGTGTAGTGCACACTCTTAATAAATAATGTTATGGTAGATATGGAACGCATTTAAAAAGTTATCGTATGTATACGGATATGGATGAATGTTTTAGCATTGGCTAAGATAGTTGCATGATTATGTGACATATATCTTTAAACATTATAATTTGTCACTATTAATAGGTTTTGTAAATTATTAAATGTTTCTAATCATGCATTTCATCGGATAAATCTACTCAAGCGTACTCAAGCCAAATCTCCCTAGTCCCAGTGGAGTCTAGAACAAATCAAGTACATAATTCAACCTACTTTCCTCGATCAAATATAAATTCAAGTTAACAGATAGATCACTTACATGAGATATGCAAATCCTCTTCTCTCCTTGTTGATCCAAGCTCCAAAGCATTCGGATCTTGAGCTGCAAAACCCTGTAGAGAAAGTGGAAACAAGCAAATAGTACATGTGTATCTAAACATGAATTGATCTAAGCTAACAGTTAAGGAAGAAATCTCTAAACATCATCAACATAATAAATTTATGGAAAGATATTTGTGTTAATGTAATCAAGGAGATACATATAATTACATGAAGGAGTGTCACAACCTAGCCTTTACGTTGCAATCTTCCATCCAACAATCCAAACCAAGCCTCCAAATCAAGATAATAAGCCTCCCAAAGGATGATAGGGATCGCCTAGAAATTCCACCAGCATAAAAGTACCATAGTCCTTCCTCCCTTCACAATGGAGAGAGGGTTCAATTTATAAGTCTAAAGAGATAGAGTAGGTTGAGGATTAGGAGGAGGGGTCTAAGGGATCTTCCCCATAGGTTAGGGAACTGAATGCCACCTCACTTAGAACCTAGGGATGGTCCTCCACCTCATACACCTTCAAGAAGAGTCTCGAAGCTTCATTTTTTTCCCTCTTAACACCATCGGTGCACCTTTCATGAAGGGAAAGAGAGATGACGCACCTCACATGAAGGGAAAGAGTGTTGATGGCACTTCTAGCATGAAGGGAAAAGGCATCTGTGCACCTTGCCTTAGGAGAAAGAGTGACTTCCTTCTTATAGGGGAAAAAAGGTAAGGAAAGAACCTCCTATTTAATTCCACTCAACCAAGGGAACTTTAGGGATTGATGCATAGGGTTAACACATGGCTCAACATGACAATATTTCGATGTAACAATGCAACTGAATTTTACTTGCGAGAAAGATCATGTAAAATCACCTGCAATAAAATAAGGATGAGACTTATTCCAAAGAGCAAGTGATGAGGACATTTCAGATAGAATATTTACTCCAATAAACATACATGAAGAGGAACTTGAAGCTCACGGGTTCAGAGACACCATGGCAGAATAAAGAGCTTCAAAATAGTATAAGAATCATGATATGAACTAAAGAGAGTGGTAGATCCACCTTGAGAGATGAATACCATATTAGGCATGATATATCATCCAATATGAAGAAAAGTATGATGGGACTTCCAGTGAAAGGAAAAGGCATTGGACACATTCCATTCATGTGTCATTGTTGTGTGACATCATTGATGCAGACCCTTCCAACTATCAAGAAGTAGCCGAGAAGAAATGGAAGGAGATTGTGATCAAAGAGAACGAGTCAATCATGATTTCTAGGATGTGGTTCCGAGACTTGAAGGGAAGTCTATAGTGTCTTCCTTGTGGATCTACGAGATCAAACATCCAGCACATGGCAGGATCAAGAAATACAAATCAAGGTTTGTGGTTTCTCTGAAGAGGGAGCAAATCATGGCGAGACATGCTCCATCGACCAGACACACTTCTTGAGTAAAGTAGAAGTATATATTGAGTAGAGAACCACATGTGTGCAGAAGGATTTGTACGAGCTCAGAAGACAGCCATGGGATAGCACATACAATTACATGAGGAGCTTGAAGATCACCTAAAGTTATGGAGATCTCAACCTTTGCTACAAGGTTGAATATGGAATCCTATAGAGGATGACAATCTCACAGATGGGGGAAAGAGGAATTTTCAAGAAAGTTCGAGATAGAGGATCCTAGTATCCAGTGACCTTGAGGGATGACATGGATGGATACAATAAAGATAAATAACAGAGGAGGCTACCTGTCATTCTAGTACATAATGATCCAATACATAGAGTACAAAATGAAGAGGGAGGATGATGCTCCACTTCAGAGGGAGTGACTACAGAAGAGCTTAGAGTTCGAGAATTTGGACATGGTACGATAGGATGGAAAACTTCCTAATGAGCTTAGGCTTGTTGGGTATGATTTTCATTGATGTCAAAGAAGTTCATTAATAACAAAGGAAAAAGGAAAACAAGTCGACCATGTTGAATTTTGGTGTAGACTTATTGTATTATAGTCGAGGTCAACAGTCAGTCGAAGGTCAATGTCTAGTCGAATTCAAAGTCAGTTGTCAGTCAAAATCGACCTCTTATCAACTATTAATTCTTGCACATGATCTAGGAACTAGGAATCAAAATCATCAAATAATTNAGGTTGGAGAGACATGAGTTCATTTTCGAGTTGATAAACTCTCATGTCATCATGATTTCCATACAGTGATTCCAATTTATCCCATATTTCTTTTGGTGTATTAA
>LPNX010334363.1:6986-118335 GCA_001517045.1 Pseudotsuga menziesii | reverse complement strand
ATAATCGGAACCAGAATAGGTTTCCTCTCTGTATATTTTATAAACAATAAAGGGTTACAATTCCCATGCAAGAGTAATGGCTTAACTCCATGAAGAATTAGAATGCCTAAGGGAACAATTCGAATTCCATAAGTGAGTCTAGCTTAACTGACTCTTTGCCATGCAATCTCACTCAGTTAACCACTTGACAAAAATCCTAATTGACTCACCAGTCCCTAACTGAAGTTGGAGTGCAATTAATGACTTAATCTCAACTGAAAGAGATCAAACACATGTCATAGCAACCAACCATCAAGTGCCAGTACTGCATGACTCCAATAAACCCTGATGAGGTTAACTGAAGCTGAACTAACCATCAGAAGTTGGTGAAGGCACCTTNAGTTGGAGTGCAATTAATGACTTAATCTCAACTGAAAGAGATCAAACACATGTCATAGCAACCAACCATCAAGTGCCAGTACTGCATGACTCCAATAAAACCTGATGAGGTTAACTGAAGCTGAACTGACCATCATAAGTTGGTGAAGGCGCCTTGTTAGCTCTAGTTCATTAAATAATAATAAAATAATCATTAAATAATCATTAAATAATATATTTAATGAATGGAGGCGCCTTAACTGACTGTAACTGATTGGTTGAACTGAAAGTAACCACCAGTTAGCATGCAGGTGCATTAATGTCACACAGATCACCCCTGGAGTGCTCCAGTTAGCCTCCTTGACTGTAGGGAAGGCTAAGTTAGCCTCCTTGACTGTAGGTAGGCGTGAGGATGACTGGGATGGTGGTAATTAATGCTCCAATGGTGGTAATTAATGCTCCAATGATGTCAATTAAACTTAGGATAGTGGTTTAACTAGGCCAATTTGACCGAAAGAGTGAATATGATGGTAAATGTCTCCAACATCAACCATTACTAGTTGGAGTCGAAGTTTCTAACCATTACCAATCGAAGTTGAAGTTGTCAATCATTTTTAGTCGAAGTCTACCTCTTGCCAACCATTGCTAGTAGGAGTTGAAGGTATCAACCAATGTTAGTTGAAGTCTACCTCTCTACCTCTTGTCAACCATTTCCAGTTGGAGTCGAATTTCTCAACCATTGTTATTTTAATTCGACCTCTTGTCGACCATTGTTATTCGAAGTCAATTGTGTGTTGACCATTATCAGTCGAGTTGAAATAGAAGTTCACAGTCTCAAAACCAGAGTCAAATCGGATTTCGAGTTATAGTTTGACATTGAATTAGAAATTTAGAGTCAACAGAGCAAATTTCAACATCATAATCGATAAACATTAGATTTGATGGAGTTGAGTTCATCGGAATTTACAAAGTCGAAGTTAATGTTGAAGTCGAAGCAGTGGAGTGTAGTTGCCTTTCGACATCAGAATCGGTCATTCAGATTCACAATTGATGGCATATTGTAAATCAAAAGATACAAATGGTGGGAAGTTAACCAATCTAAATCGATATTATGAAGTCAAATATTTCATAACCATATTGTTAAAACTTGCAATTTTAAACAGACAAGGTAATTATAAATTAGTTTTATTTGTAAAAAGGTCACGATGAAGAGTTGTGACTATTAGGAAAAGAGGCGTGATTTAATGTATATAAACAAATATTTAATTATTCAAATAAAGTGTCTCTATACACATAGAGTGTATAGAAAATAGAAAAAACATAATCATTTAAGGGAGGTTGTGAGGTTCATGGGAAGGAAATAGAAGCCTGTAGGAAGTCGAATATTCCTTCTAGTCATAGTTGGTAAAAAGGGTGTTGGTGCATCCTTCAGGTGTAGTTGAAAATCCAAGGTGTTGGTGCATCCTTCAGATGTAGCTGAAAAATCTTAGGTGTTGTCACATCCAGCAAGTTGGTGCTTGTGAAATATTTGTAAATATAATTTTGCAATAATAGAAAGTGTTTATGGTTTTTCCTAGTGGGTTTCCATAATAAAATATTGTGTTTTGTTTCTATTGATGTTTTGTTTTTAAATAAAGTGATAAAAGTTAAAAATACCTAATACAATTGGTATGAGGGTCTCTTCACTAAAGTCTAACCGCTTAAAGAGAGATCGTTTATCACTATGGATCATCAAGGAAAACCGACCTCTAAGGTTCCACTATTTAATGGTGAGGATTATGTGTTCTAGAGTGTTAGGATGAGAAGTCATTTAATGTTTATTGTAATTGAAGTTTGGTTATATGTAGAAACAGGGTATGCATATCCAAAATCTCCTCCCATAGATCTCGAAGGAATACAATAATTTGGGGACAATGCATGCAATCCACATGCAATCTTGGTTGGATTAAACAGAACAATGTTTTCCAAAGTAACGATTTGCAATACAACGAAGGATATTTGGAACAAGTTGCATATCATCTATGAAGGAGATACCAAGATAAAAATGGTCAAACTCCAGACATTTAAAGCTCAATTTGAAAGTCTAAAAATGAAGGAAGAAGAGAACATATCATAATACTTTGAGAGAATAGACAAAATTGTTAATGAAATTCAAGGGCTAGGAGCGGAATTGGAAGAAATTGAAATAGTTGAAAAAGTGGTGAGAATACTTCCAATGATTTACAATCCTAAGATTTCCACCCTAGAATATAGATAAAATATTGACAAGCTTACCATGCATGAACTATATGGGATCCTCATAGCTTATGAGATGAGGATTGGTCAAGATAAATATCAAAAGAAGGAAGCATCTTTCAAGGCATCTAAAGTAACCAAGATATCCAAAACAAATATTAAATCAGAAGACTATGATGATGAAGAAGCACTTCTTGTTAAAAATATTAAGAAAGGTACAGGTAAGTACAAAGTGAAATTACCCTTAAAATGATTTAATTGTGGGGGAGTTGGTCATTTTGATTCCAAATGTCCTTATCCCAAACATGAAGACAATGATGAGTGTCCTGGAGACTTCAAGAAGAACAAATGGGAATAAAGGAAGAAAATAAAAAAGAATACATTTTACTCCATGGATGATAGTTGCTAAGATGAGTCTAGTGAAGATGAAGACACTGAAGTTATATTCATGGGAATAAAGAGCAAAAACCTCGAAGAAGTATCAAAAGGAGTGGTATACCTTGAAACATAAATCATAAGTTCCCTTGAATAATTACGGAAGTATAAAAATATGTACAAATAATTAAAACCCAAAGTAACATAGTTTGAAAAGAAAAACAATGATACAGAAATAATTATTGTTGACTTAAAAAATTAGCATCAAGAAGCTAAAAGGGTTGAAAACAGTATAGAACAACAGCTCAAGAAAAGTGAGCAAGAATTAGAGAAATATGAGGTTGAATTAGCCTCATTTAGAAAGAAGATCGACGAAGAATCCTTTCAATCAAAATTTGTGAGCAGATCAAAAACTCTAGATGACATCCTAAGTTGCAAAAGATCATCCAGTAATAAAACTGGACTGGGATATGACAAAGGAATGAAGTCAGGAAAATCATCTCGGACAATACAAGATGGAAACAAGAGGAGTTATGCTGATGTACTCAAATACCCGGTTAAAAAGGGAGATAGTTAGAAGTATGATTCTTGTCAAAATGAAAAAGGATAAATAAAATGTTAAGAAAACCAGTGACAAACATAAATTTCCAACTCTTTTTGGGTAATTTCTATGCCTGTAACAACCTTGGGTATAGAGCATTTAACTGTAGGATGAACCAAAAACATAGAATCTTCCTACAAACAAGACACTTCGGGTAATCCTCCAATAGGAAGAAATAAGAATTCCTTTGCACCTTTACAGATGTATGACAAAGAATGTTACAAATGTGGTAACTATGGGCATATCGTTAGAAATTGTAAAGCATTGACTCCCATCGAGAAAGGAGACACAACCAGAGCAAAGGATCAAAGAAAGGATTGGATAAGAATAGAAGACGTGCAAGAATATTGTTCAATAGCTCCATGTGCCACATAAAAGAAAAATCTATGGCATGTGGACAGTGGATGTTCAAAACACATGACAGGAGACCCAAGTAAGTTCATTAGCCTAAAATGAGATAAAAAAGGAAGAGTTACTTTTGGAGATAATATATCTTCTAAACTAACTTGGAAGGGAACAATGGATCTTAGAAACAAGGTTAAAGAAAAAAAATATTGTTAGTAGAAAACTTATATCCTAATCTCCTAAGTGTAAGTTAAACATGTGATCAAGGGACCATTTCAATATTTGACTCCAAGAAATCAGAAAGAAAAATTTAGGAAATTTTTTTGGGACTGCTGTAAGAACTTCAAGTAACGTATACATCCTAGGAAATGAAGAACAATGTAAAATGTGTCAAATTAATGAAAGTACGTTGTGGCATAGAAGAATAGGTCGCTTGAATTTCAACAATCTTGTAAAAATAAGAAAGAAAAGAGTTGTACGAAACTTACCAAAGATCATAAAACCTCCTAGCTATGTTTGTAGACATTGTCTTCACGGGAAACAAACAAAATCATGTTTCAATATCAAAGAGCATACAACATCAAAACCATTATAAGTAATTCACACTGACCTCTGTGGTCCTACAAGGACTAAAAGCATGCAAGGTGAGCGATACTTCATGTTATTCATTGATGATTATACAAGGATGACTTGGGTGACATTTCTTTAAAAAAAATCAAAATCCTTCATGAAGTTTAAAGCATTCAAATCGCTAATTTAAAATGAAACAACTCTCAAAATTAAATGTCTAAGATCAGACAATGGTGGAGAGTTTACATCAAATGAATTCAATGAGTATTGTGAAACTCATGGTATCAAAAGACAATTTTCAGCCCCAAAAACTCATCAACAAAATGGAGTAGTTGAGAGAAAGAACATGACAGTTCAAGAAGCATTTAAAACCATGCTTATTGAAGCTAAACTTCTGGACAACTATTGGAGAGAAGTGATATACACAATGGTTTATATACAAAACAGACGACAACTCAGAGTAAATAGTGACAAAACACCTTAAGAGCTTTAGTTTGGTAGACCAACATCAGTCAAGTACTATAGAGTCTTTGGAAGCAAGTGCTACATAAAGAGAGGTGATGATAATCTTGGGAAATTTGACTCCAAGACAGATGAAGGCATATTTCTTGGATATTCATATACAAAAAAGGCATAGAGATGATACAATATAAAATCAAACAAGATAATATAATTTTCAAGTGTAATTGTTGATGACACCAAACCAAGAAAAAATAAATTTCAAGAAAATGAGGATGATGAAGAAACTGATGATGAAGAAAAAGACGAAGATTCTCAAAAAGAGGAGTCTTTAAAAGAAGATAAAGATAAAAATTCTATAAAATAAGAAGATGAAGATTCTAAAAAACATGAGGCTTTATAACAAAAGGAAGAAAGTGAAGATGAAGACTCTCCTAGATCTGATAAAAAAATGTCATTTAGAATAATTCAAAAGAATCATCCTGAAACTCTAATCATAGGTGAAAAATATGCAGGAGTTAGTATAAGAAGAAGACTAATGTTTCAAGAAAAAACATTAATATCGTTGGTTGAGCCAAAAATCTTGCAGAGTCTAGCAAAAATAATGTTTGGATCAGCGCCATGAATGATGAGTTGAACCAAATAGAGAAAAAACAAAATTGGGAACTTGTTCCAAGACCAAAAGGAAAGAGCATTATTGGGAGCAAATGGATCTTCAAAAACAATTTTAATGAGGATGGTCAAGTCATAAGAAAAAAAGGCATACTAGTATGCAAAGGATATGCTCAAATAAAAGGTATTGACTTTGAAGAAACTTTTGCACCTGTGGCAAGACTTGAAGCTATTAGAATGTTTTTAGCATTTGCATGCTATAAAAACTTCAAAGTATACCAAATGGATGTAAAATCAACGTTCCTTAAAGGAGATATTGAAAAAGAAGTCTATGTTGAACAACTTGAAGGTTTCCTATTATCAGAAAACAAAGATGATGTTTGCAAACTAAAAAAGGCACTCTATGGCCTCAAACAAGCCCCAAGAGTGTGGTACTCAAGACTAGAAAAGTACTTGAAACAACAAGGTTATAAAAGAGGATCCATTGACAGTAATCTCTACATTATGTTTGAAGACAGAAACATGATCATTGTTGTTGTCTACGTAGATGATATCATATTTGGAAGTGATCTACAGGTTCTTAGTGTAAATTTTTCTTCAAAAATGAAGAAGGAGTTTGAAATGTCAATGTTGGGTGAATTGACATTATTCCTTGGTTTACAAGTCTCTCAAAATGAAAAATGGATCTTCATCTCTCAAACCAAATATATCAAAGACATGTTGAAAAATGGAAGAATCAAAACCAGTTAGTACTCCTACGGTCACGGGCTGCAAATTAAGCAAGAATGACGAGTCTTTGGAAATAGATCATACTAGGTATAGGTCAATGATTGATAGTTTTCTATATGTAACAGCTACAACACCAGATGTGATGCAGTCTATAGGCTTGGTTGCTAGATTCCAATCAGCTCCAAAAGAAACACATGTGGCAGCAGTAAAATGAATCTTTAGATATCTAAAAGGAACTATGGAGTATGGTTTATGGTATCCAAAAGGAAATTACTTCTCACTGAAAGCATATACTGATGCAGATGGGGTAGGAAGTATTGATGATAGAAAGAGAACCAGTGGAGCAACATTTTACTTAGTAAATTGCTCGATATCGTGGCTAAGAAAAAATCAATCCTTCATTTCACTTTCAACAACATAAGCTGAGTATATAGTGGTTGCATCATGTTGTGCTCATTTCATATGGATGAAACAAACATTAGAAGATATACTTGTGAAGTATCAGGAACCAATTGTGATACACTGTGACAACATGAGTGCCATAAACATATCCAAAAATCCAGTTATGCACTCCAAAAACAAACATATTCCAATAAAATATCATTTTTTAAGAGAACAAGTGTCACAAAAAGTTGTCAAATTGGAGTATGTCGATACTAAGGAACAAATTGCATACATCTTTACTAAACCATTGACTCAAGTATCTTTTTCCTATATCAGCCAAATAATGGGGGTTATCCCTCTTCCTTAGGATAAAAAATGAAAATTGCACCCTGTCACAAAAGGTGGATACAGTCGATAGGGGAGGAACGATGACAGAGGGAGTTATAAGATCCTTTGTTATTAATGGCAAAGGGGGAGAAAAATGAAGAGTTGTTGTCAACAATGACAAAGGGGGGAAATGTTGGGTATGATTTTCATTGATGTCAAAGAAGTTAATTAATAACAAAGGAAAAAGGAAAACAAATCAAACATGTCGAACTTTCATGTAAACTTATTGTATCATAGTTGAGGTCGATAGTCAGTCGAAGTCGAAGTCAATTGTCAGTAAAAAATGACCTCTTGTTGACCATTACCAGTTGGAGTTATCGACCATTACCAATCGGATTCAAAGTTGTCGACCATTTTTAGTCGAAGACAACCTCTTGTTGACCATTGTTAGTCAGAGTCAAAGTTTTCAACCATTGTTAGTTGAATTTGACCTCTCGACCTCTTGTCGACCATTTCCAGTCAAATTCGAAATTTTCTACCATTGCTAGTTGAAGTTGACCTCTTGTTGACCATTTTTAGCTGAAGTCGATTATGCGTCGACCATTATTAGTCGAGTCGAAATCAAAACCGACAGTCTCAAAACCAGAGAGGAATCAGAGTCGGATTCATAGTTCAACATTGAATTAGAAATTTGGAGTCGACATAGTGTAGTTCAACATCAGAATCGATAAATGTTAGAATTGATGAAGTTTAGTTCATCAAAATTGACAAAGTTGAAGTTGAAGTCGAAGTCAGAGTAGTGGAGTATAGTTGACTTTCGACATCAGAATCGGTCAGTCAGAATCAGAATTGACGACATATTGTAAATCAAAAGATACAAATGGTCACAAGTTAACCAATCTAAATCGATATTATGAAGTCGAATATGTCATAATCATACTATTAAAACTTGCAAGTTTAAACATACAAGGTAATTATAAATTAGTCTAATTTGTAAAAGGTCACAATGAAGAATTGTGACTATTAGGAAAAGAGGCATGATTTAATGTATATAAACAAAGATTTAGTCATTCAAATAAAGTGTCTTTGCACACACAACATTGCAAATATAGTGTACATAAAACACATAATCATTAAGGGAGTTTGGGAGGCACAAGGGAAGGCAACAAAATCCTATAGGAAGTCGAAGATTCCTTCCAGTCATAGCTGGTAAATAGGGTGTCGATGATTCCTTTAGTTGTAGTTGAAAATATGAGGTGTTGGTGCATCCTTCATTCGTAGCTGAAAATATTGGGTGTTGTCGCATCCAGCAAGTCGGTGTTTGAAAAATATTTGTAAATATAATTCCGCAGTAATAGAAAGTGTTTACATTTTTTCCCAGTGGGTTTCCACGATAAAATATTTGGTTCTATTTTTGTTGATGTTCTAGTTTTAAATAAAGTGATAAAAGTGAAAAATACTTAATAATGATTCACCCCCCCTCTCAATATTACTTGATTTTCTAACTAGGGTTTACCAAGAGTAAAATGGATTCCAACCTTTACTTCAAGGTTGAAGGTGAAATACCGGTGATGATCTTGCTGTATGTTGATGACCTGTTTCTGATACGAGAGGACCATCTCATTGTAGATGTAAAGAGGAATATTGCCACTAAGTTCGAGATGAAAGAATTAGGGATGATGCACTAATTCTTAGGCATGGAGGTGTGGCAGAATATAGATAGGATTTTAATTAGTGAACAAAAGTATGCAGAGGAGATTGCGAAGAGATTCAGAATGTTAGACTGCAAGAAAATGGCCACACCTATGGCATCAAACTTAAAGATACTATGTGATGCTTCATCAAATTCGTTGATACCACGATGTATCGTCAAATGATTGGTTCATTGATGTACCTACAAGATCTGACATATGCTTTCCTGTGAACACACTAAGCTAGTTCATGATAGGATCTAAGACATGTTCACCTGCTTGCTACAAAGCATGTATTGACAAACCTGAAGGGTATAGTTGAGTATGGGCTCAAATATGATTTGAATCGAAATATTAACCTACATGGTTATGTTGATTTGAATTGGGAAGAAGGCGTCATTGATAGGAATATCACTTCAGGATGTTGCTTCTATTTGGGATCCGATATGCTCTCCTATTTTAGGAGGAAGCAGTCCTATGTGGCACTGAGTAAAACCGAGGAAAAATATGCTGAGATTGATCGGCTAGTTGTGAGGTAGTATGGATTTGAAAGCTATTATCTGATTTGTTTGACCTAACTTCCATTTTTTGTAATAATCATAATTGTGTGAAGTTGTTGGAAAACACAATGGTCCATGATAAGTCAAAGCATATAGAGATCAAGTACCACTATATCCATGATATGGTACAGAGAGGATCAGTGAAGCTCCAGTGTGTGGTGATGGACAAGCAGATAGTCGATGTATTGACCAAGTCTCTATCCAGAATGAAGTTCAAGTACTTCAAATAAAGACTTGGTGCGATCCAAAACGAAGCCCGTAAAAAGAGTGAGTGATGAGTTCTAGCATGGTAGAAGATGCAATTTGTCTTGGCCCACATGATCAGTGCTAGCATGCCCCCATGCTAGAGATGACAAGAGACCGAAAGACGCAGAAGAATGAGATCTCACATGGAAAGATAGATAGGTTGTCCTTGAATGTAAAAGATCCTAACGTGCTACGCAGGTTGTTCAGACATAATCATTCCTATGGGTTCTCCTTGGAGGTAATCAGTCCTGGCATGGTACGTAGGATATCCTTAGATGTAATCAATATTGGTATGGGTCGTCCTTGAACGTAAAATATCTTTGCGTAGTACACAGGTTGTTTGGACATAATCAGTCATGTAGGTTATCCTAAAATGTAAAAGTCCTGGTGTGGTATGCAAGTTGTTCGGACATAATCAATCCTCATGTGTGTTCCCATATTGGAGATGATGAGAAGTCACAAGGCACTTGGTGTGCGCCTAGGAAGTTCTCACATAGTGGTATACGCAGGTTGTCTTGGTGACGTAAATAAGTCTCAATGTGCTCCTAGGTTTGTAGAATGCAGGTTGACCATGGAGAGACATAATGCACTTGGTGTGCTCCTGGGCGATTATTGCATAGTGGTAGACACATGGTTTCTTGGTGATGTAATGAGTCCTAGCGTGTGCATAGAACGTAGGTAGTCAGTGATACGTATCTATGTTGTGCTCCATGTATGATGCGATATGATACAGACATGACGATATGATGTAGATACGATGAGATGATACATACATGACAAGATGACAATAGGAGATGCAGGTATTTGTAGTGGCAATGTAATGAATGGCCTTGGGTTGTGCCTATGCGATGGATTTCTCATGGATATGATGAAGACCTGTATGAGGACTAGGACTAAACCTAGCATGAAACAGGGTTGGATCTATAGAAACTTTTGATGACAGATAAATTCGACATATGTCATTATTCAATGATCGATAAGATGAGGACTATGCCAAAAACTATGATGATGACTCAGTGACAATGAAGTGACAATATGTGTTGATGACTATGGTGAGAGAATACCTTCCTAGTTAAGAGGGAGCTTTGTTGTATTTGTAACTTCAGAAGATATCCAGATGTATATTATCATTGTATATTGTTGTACCCCATAGGATATGTGTTTCCCTCCTTTCAGGATGTCATTATTGTATATGGTCATTGAGGTAAAACCTTCATTGTAAGTCGAGGAAATATCCCCCAATATAAATAAATTAAAATATACTTATGATTATTCCTAGGTATGTTGGCCCCAAATAGGTTGCATGGATGACCTAGTTAGTTGAGTAAGTCACTCAACAAAAGAATATAAATAGGGAGGAGCCCTCCCTATTTGGACAAAATTTCTCACTCTCTCATTGGAACATTAGGAGAGAGAGGACAAGGAGTGAAAGACATCTTGTACTTGGGTTTTTCCATCTTGTGATATTGTCTTAGTGACAAAACTATTCTAAGGAAGTTTGCAGGGTTTTCTCCTTTATGGTTTCCGCGAGGAAAATATTTATGTCTTGTGTCTCTTGTGTATCTTGGATATGTTGTTGTGCTTGTTATTATTTCAGATAAATATCCTAGTTGAATTAAAGTAGAAAAACCAACATGCTCCTAGTAGATAGTGGTGGAAATTCTGTAGAGCGTAGACCATAACTAACCCTTCTCATTCAGTCGCAATATAGTTGTGTTCAGATTCAGATAAGTTATGATTAGCAAAAGATATCGGATGATCAAAATCACACTCCATATGTCAATTTAGAATAACTCCTAAATCTATACATTAATCATCCACATGTAAATGAAATTCTAAGTTCCAATTAGGGAATGCAAGGACAAGAGTAGTTACCATATTTTCTTTGAGTAGCGCAAAAGACTTTTACTTTCTCAAGTCCAAAAAAAAGGTTTATATTTCTTCAGAAGTTGCTCTAATGGGGTCATGATCACAACATAGTTTTTTATGAGTCTTTTATAGTAGACAATATGACCCAAAGTAGAATGCAACAACTGGAGATATGTGAGAGGAGGGGAAGTAACAATTGTCTCAATCTTCATAGTATCCACCAAAACTCCTCTACAACATACAATATGCCCCAAATGATTACTAGAAGGGATACAAAAAAAAAAAAATTCACATTGAGGGAGATATGAAGCCATCGACACCTATCAAACATTATTGTTACAAGCCTAATGAGTTCTTTTGAAACTATATATACAGTTCAATTATCCATGTATACTTCTATAAACTTGTGGATGAATTCTCTAAAAGATACAAACACAATCCTAGTGAAGACTACAGGGAAATTCTTGACTCCAAAGAGAATCACATTGTAAGAAAAGGAACCCAATTTAGTTGTGAATATATTCTTTCATTTATCTTATTCTGCAATATTGACTTGATGATACCCTTAAAAACCATTAGTAAAAGAATACGATTATGAGGACTAGTTGATATTGTAATAGCACTGAACCCACTACTACTTCCTCCTACATCCATATGAATAGACTAACTACTAATTCTAGGATAACGATTGTACCAAGGTAAATAAAAAATAGAGTTAGAAAAAGAGAGTATCTTGTAATTTATGAACGTCTCGGGAGTGATCAACACTGGGATAATTTGGTGCTTCTTTCATCCTTCTTCCTTGATAATGGGGGGTTCATATTCCTAGTTTATTTTGTCCTTATGCAACTTAGGTCGATCCATGACTTGCACCCAAACTATCTCTACATCGTTAGTCTGCATTCCAACATCTTTTGTCCTCATTTTATTATCAACTTCCTATAGTAGGGTCATCATCTACCACTATACCTTTTTCCTTCAACCAAGAGTTATCCATCTCATCACCTCCTGCAAATCATTTAGCATCCCTTCATATGTTCCTATATCACACATCTCCTTCTACAACTACTCACTCTTCCTATTTACCTGTCTCATATATTTCTCCCACCACTGCTCTTGAATACTCAACCTCCTTTCTACTCGCTCAACCCATGCTTGGTCTTCAAAGTGACAATACTCTTCAACCTATGCAACTCACCATCATTATTCTAGACCACTCCCCATGTTGCAGATGCTTAATCCTCCATCGAGGTCTGATTAAATGCCATAAATCATCCTTATACAAATTAGACCTTAATCCACAATGAGATCTCCCATATTAATCTCCCATGGGTGTTTAACTTGAAATCAACTTCTACTTTTGAAAAATATTGGAAATTTTTGCCAATTTATTTTACCATGTATCCATTGATAATATTCTCTACCCAAATTTCCATGGCTCTTGTCACTTGATGATCTAAACTATGTAATGTAGTCATCCCTTGGGGGTCCAATGGATAGTTCTCTTACACTGATTTTCATATTTAGGGGATTCTAAAGTATTTATACACTTTTATAGAATCATAAGGAACTCACACCAAAAGATCCCATATTTTTCCATTGAATCATACAATATAAACTCCCTACACCTTGATGGGTTTCCTTTTGTCAACCAACTTTCCTGTAACATGAAGTCCTCAAACATCTTATCCCACCAATATTGAATCAAAGACTTGATAATTACTCTATCCATTCAACTAGCACTTACCTATTTGAAAACAAGTCTCGACAATGGAACCATTTGTTGGCATAAAAAATTCATAGACCAGGGTTTTTCACAAGGGACAACAGGGTATCACTATAGTCTAGACGTGTCAACATTTTCACTCTTCCCCAAGGAGAGAAGCATCTCACTCAAGGCACGCCCATGACTAGTGGAAGGTGAGGTAAATGCCAATGATTAGATGAGGGAGAGTACCCAAGATTCATTTTAACTAGTTATTAAGTTGCTAAACTGATATCATTCATTGAACATGCATTACAAGTAGAAAATAAATACAAGACAAATTCATCACATATAACACAAATTTTAAAGGGACACCAACACTTCCTATTTCTTCTTGATCAAAATAGAGTACATCTTAGTGATTACAATTCTTAGAGACATCTATATCTTGCAACTATCCCCTTTGGTTCCCATATCCCACCAACACTAGGTAACATGTCCCAACTTTCTCTTATCCTTTTGTTACATTTAGATCTACTAATCCATTAACTCTCAACAAACAACAATAAAAAGAACCCCTTTCTTAGGCTCTTCTTCCCCTTTTTATACAACTAAGGTGGTTGAGTTTGACTGTGTAAGGGTAGTTTGTAGTTCAAATTGTTCTTGTGGATTCATTAACTAGCCATCTGATCTTCCTTAGTGTCCCCTTTCTGTAATCCTTTCCACATTGACTGCCTACCCATCTTCCATGACCCGATATTCAAAAATGAAGGGTCCAACAAGCCCTGACCATAATCACTAACTCGCCCTCAAGTGAAGCCTTCTGCTCTACCAGTCCTTCAAACGAAAGTGCCAACATATTCATATATGTCTCTGATTGAGAATAAGAAAGGGCATGGATGGCGAAATGATAATTGGAACTATAGATGCAACATGAGGGATAAGTATTTTACTACTTCTACGAGTGCATTGTTATAAATTACATTACACCATGTAATATAACAATTTTAATGTTGTGTTTCCACCTTCAAGCAACATGGTAAAACCATAATTGACTTGCTTGGTAATAGTTAGGTGGTCGAATAAGGTTGTCTAGGTACAACAACATTTCGATCAATTTAAGGCCTATTCATTGCCAAGTACCACAGATGGTGAGAAACTCATTTGTTAAGTGTCGTAAACTTAATAGTTGACATGAAAAATATTAATTAGACAGTAACAACCATAGAACAATTAATCTGATCTACCCAACAATAAATTGGATTTATGTGATATGCCAAATAATTAAGTGTAAACATTGGTATTGAAATGACGAGAAATGTGACCTCAAACCAAGAGCTTTAACTCTAAAAACCCATATTTTTGGGTCAAAAACATGAAAATCAACCCCTGAATAGAGAAGTGGTGTTATCGGTAGCACGCATTTTTTAGGTTAAAATTACAACTTTTTTCCACCATGGCCTTAATTCTTCAAAAAGATGCAAACAAAAACATTAAAATCGACCCCGAATTGAGAAATGTTGCTCTTAGTGTCACCCCATGTTTTTAGGGTTAAAATTACTTATTTGAAATTATGACCTTGAAAACTAGTACCATTTCAAAAGCAAAACTTAAAATTAATCCTTGAATCAAGAGTGAAATGTTATTTACAGCACCCCTTTCTTCTAGATAAAATTTTATAACTTGTTTAAAGTTTAAAAAAACAAAAAACATAACATATTTGAAGAGTATAATTCACCCAATTTAAAAACACAAAAACAAAACAAATCAAATTTCCACATATATATAAACACATTATTAAAAAATAATAATAAAACAAAATTTAAATAATAATAATAATAAATTTTTAAATTTAAAAAAAAAACAAAAAACAAAAAACTTAAAACTTGAGTCGTCCTCCTTCCCCTCCCTCCCCTCCCCTACCCTACCCTACCCTATCCTATCCTATCCTCTCCTCAAACCCTGGAACCAACGGAGGTTATGAACAGATTGAAACTGGTTATGGAGAATATGTTGGTGGGGGTAATTAATTAGTGACAATCGAAGCCAGGTAGTGGAAATGTTCAGACATAATGGGGTTATTTATGAATAGTATGATTTTATCGTTATATGTGAATGTCATATCTGCCGTGGATTTTTGGTAGATTTAAGGTCTTTTAGACGTTTGACTATATATTAGAAGTTGCTAATTTGTGCTTAATAAAATTTTCAAATGCTTTGGCTGTTCTGCTTGTGTATCTTTAATAAAATTTCCAAATGCACTGGCTGTTCTGCTTGTGTATCTTTAATAAAATTTCCAAATGCACTGGCTGTTCTACTTGTGATATATCTTTTTGTATGTGCTATGCCATTTGGACGGATTAACTCAAATGCAAATTAGTTCACGGTGAGATAATGCTTAGTCCAAGGCAAGATAATTATCATGTAAAATCATTATGGTGTTTTTATTTTTATTTTTTTATTATTAAAAGGTTGTTCATGGTATGTAATGTTTTTTTATAAGAAGTCCAACATGTTAAGTTTTTCATGTCTTAACATAGCCTTGTGAAAGTGCTATTTTTTTATATATTTTTGTAAATTAGTTGCAAAATGATGGATGTGAACACCACAAGTTTCAACCTAAAAACCACTCTTTTCTGAACTTTTTTTTTATACTCTTACAAGTAATAAACATTTCAAATTACTATTTTTGCATTAATTTTTTCTTGGAAACCTTGCATTGTACCTATTTATATCAAACGACTTCGTGCTACATGCAGGTGAATAATGCCCAATTCTTTTTACAACAATGTCATTGAATATGGGATTGGTCATAACTTTATCCTTGACTATGATATTCACGACGATTGTTGTCACCTTTGCCTCTTACAAAGATGTTAGATTTTGTTCTTTCCTCAGAACAGTTATTTGATTTGCTTCATTCATTGTGGTTGCTAGTTCTTTTCTCCTAAATCCTCGGGCACTTCTATTACTATTGCTTCCTTCTTTTACAACTCTACTGGTGCAGGCTTGAGTTTGAGAATTGAATGTTATTTTTATGAAAAAACATATCAATTTAAATTTATCGTTTGTTATAAATTTTAACATATATTTCATAAATTTAAAAATATATTCCATAATCTCATTAATAGAAACTTGAGACCATTCTTTTAGTTCTTTAATAGCTACAACAACAATTAGGTCAAGACTTTCCAAAATATTTTCAACAACCCCTTTTCCAAAATATTTTCTACAACTTCGTCATCATTTGGAGTTTATCTATGAAACTTTATTTAATTAACTATACTTAGTGCATAATTATTTTGTAATCTTATCTATTGATTATTCCTTGTACTTTGTAGCTAGTAAAACCCTTGAAAAATAGATTCATCCATTACTTGTTGGATTAAAAAATTACTTTGACATTTTTTCTTATTCTCTTCGAAAAGATACTTTTATTCTTTAATAAGACATTATATACTACTTAATTTCCTAAGTACATGAAGTCATTTTCCACCATAGTAAAAAAATCATTCTGATGCTCCAAATCCATACTTCTTTCCATTGGAATGTAGTACTATATCGGATTGAGTGAAACTTGTGGTGTTCACATCTATCATTTTGCAACTAATTTACAAAAATATATAAGAAAATAGCACTTTCACAAGGCTATGTTAAGACATGAAAAACTTAACATGTTGGACTTCTTTTAAAAAAACATTACATACCATGAACAACCTTTTAATAATAAAAAAATAAAAATAAAAACACCATAATGATTTTACATGATAATTATCTCGCCTTGGACTAAGCATTATCTCACCGTGAACTAATTTGCATTTGAGTTAATCCGTCCAAATGGCATAGCACAGACAAAAAGATATATCACAAGTAGAACAGCGAGTGCATTTGAAAATTTTATTAAAGATACACAAGCAGAACAGCCAGTGCATTTGGAAATTTTATTAAAGATACACAAGTAGAACAGCCAGTGCATTTGGAAATTTTATTAAGCACAAATTAGCAACTTCTAATATATAGTCAAACGTCTAAAAGACCTTAAATCTACCAAAAAGTCCACGGCAGATATGATATTCACATATAACAATAAAATCATACTATTCATAAATAACCCCATTATGTCTGAACATTTCCACTACCTGGCTTCGATTGTCACTAATTAATTACCCCCACCAACATATTCTCCATAACCAGTTTCAGTCTGTTCATAACCTCCGTTGGTTCCAGGGTTTGAACCGTAGGCATTACGATCATACCCGCGGGAGCCGGGGTTGTAAGTGTCACGATCAAAGTTTCTACGGTAACCGCAATCCGCATTGTAACTTGATCCGCAGGTTCCAGTGGAGCAGGTACGTCGCCCAGCGGAGAATGTAAGTTATCGTGAAATGACGTTTCCCGATCGCAGGTGCCGGAGCATGGATGATGCTATGGATGGGGCATAGAGATGCATGAGCTGACAGAGTCATTTAAGACTCTGCAGCTCTATCGTTAGCTCTCGCCCAATTTTTTAGGTTGGTTTTATTAATTTCAATGGGTTTGATGCAATTAAGCATTATAAAAATTAAAAATAATGAATATTAATTTATAGATATTTATATTGATAATGTTATTGGTTCTACATTAATTTAACATTGATATAAATCAAATAATTAAATAAAAAATAAAAATAAAAATAATGAATATTAATTAATAGATATTTATATTAATTTAACATTGATATAATAAATCTTATATAAAATATGTATAAAAAAATCAAATAATTATAATAATTTAATGAATGTGTTGAGATATTAATATGTCCGAGGTTTTTATAACTTTGAAATTCTTTTCAATTTCTTTTGTGATTTCTTAGTTTTCATATAATATATATTTGAGCAAATACTTCTTGGATACATATTTTGATCTTTTAATAAGATCAAATTGTGAATTACACGTTTAAGTACCTTAATATTACATTTTAGGAAAGGAAGTTTAAAAAACATATAGTTTTTTATTCGCAAACATGCTTTTCAATTAATTTTTTGGAAAAAAAAACTTTTCAAAATTTGAATTTTGACTTGAAAATGTTAAGTTTCATTGCTTCAATGAATAAGAACTCAATTTTAAGATTCATTCTGAAAAATGCTCTAAAATATTGCTAAAGGATTGTGAGGCTTTCACAAAGAAAGTTTTATATAAACACTTTAAGGCCTTTGGTCCTAATTTCAATCTAGAATTATCACATTTACCATAAACTACATAAATTATCCAAAAAAACTAATGTTTTAGGGCATGGTGATGGTGGAGGTACCAATGCATTGGCTGGTAGAAACTAAAGACCAATAATTATACATCTTGAATCAGCATGCTAATGTTACAATATAATGTGGTATACTTGTTGCACTTGGCCGGTGGTCTGCATGATTCATTGGCTTTGATCATTTCATTATTATTTTTTATCTCTTAAAGATGAGCAATAAATTGCTATTACTTGTCCAAAAGAAGGGATTCTCAAAAGAAGAAAACTCTCATTCTACTACCATTTTGCTGGAATAATTCCCTTTTGTTGTGAGTTACTTGTCATTTTTTAAAGTCGCATTCATAAGCAATTTCTCTATATCTCAAGCATCACATTTTTTCCAATGATGGTAGTCTTGTTAAAGAAGCATATGCAAAGAAAGGAAAATATATATGATAAAAAACACACTATATTGATAGAAGATGTAGGTATTTTGTTCTTAGAATTATCACAAATAAGAAATGATAAGCATGTCTATGATGCATACACCTTACAATTAAAATGGTATGTGAAGCTTGTTGGAGAGGAAACAATGAACCTGGAGGTTGAAATTAATTCCACAAAACTTGATTTAGGAAGTTAACCCTGCAAAAAGTCATGTTTGCTTGGATACTTTCTATGACATAGTTGCATCCCTTACCCGCTTGGTTTCGCATCCTTATTTATCAAATCATGGATAGACAACCAAGATCCTTGAGTATCCTTGTTGTGCAACCCTTACCTGCTTGGATTATGATCGGTTTCTTTGAACTTAGGTGTATCCAAGAAACATCGGTTTTCCCTGTTTGGGGTAAACCAATAGTGCTTGTCACATCTACTTCAAAGGTAGTGGATCCATCATATAAGCATGCATTTTTCATAAAACCTCTGGGGAATTGAACCCTTGACAGATCAAATTTAATTTAATGTTAAAATAATGAAACAGGTTCTATTGTAAAAGGAAAAATTGAACTGCCAAATTGTCGTCGGATTTGGTCTTGTATTGTTTAGGGTGATGGAAGCATAAATGTCCTCATAACTACCAAAGAAGTATTAAACACATGATTTATTGTTTATGTGTATTCTTTGTTATGAAATGTTGATCAATCCCCTTGATTGCCTCATAAAGAAACTGATAGTGGTTTTGTTGTCCTCGTGTGATCATCTATCCTCATCAGTATCCTTGCGTCCTTGGGAAATTGATAGTAGTTTCGTTGTTTATACTCGCAATTCTATTAGCCTTCGAAACTTAAAGTAAATTTCCTCTTGGCAAATTGGCACCAACATGTAAAATTAATGTTTAAAGTGAAGTTCATAAGACAACCCTTTTAATGAAATTTAAATCCAAATCTGACATTTTTTATGACGACTTATTTTTGAGTGGCACTTTTGGGACATGATGGGAGCTATTTAACGAGCTATGACGTGTTCAATTTTGATCCTTGATTGCACACCCCAATGAAAAGTAGGCACATAGAATAAGTTTTTCGATCATGGTGGCGTGGGCATGATAGAAGCCATGGGACTTAGAAGAGGAGATATCGATGTGTATGTGGTGGATCTGAGGTCTAGAGAGGTAGTCTTCACTACTCTATAAGATATGTATGATGATCACTACGTGCTGACACTTGACGTGCACAACAACTAATGTGTGATCGAGTTTATCTGGATTTTTGTGGTGCACCTTCAATGTTGGTGAAATGGGAGATACCCTAAAAACATCTTAATAATATTTTTATAATAACACTTAATAAAATATTTATCATTAAACTTACTTGTGTAATTATTCCATGAATAAGTAAATATTTTTAAATATTATTCCATAAAAAGCTAGCCTCTAGCTTCCAAGAACTGTCATTCACTCACATATATCGAGAGCACAACGATATTGCTGACCGTCTTTCTAAAAAGGCACTTTCATTGCCCCAAGGAAAGGGCTGCATTATGGAATATGTTGAGAATCTCCCGGTTTATTCTGATTGTATTCAGCTCTTTTGAGCTTGTCTTTGAGGTATTTCACACATGCTTTGCATGTAATGTTCTGAGGGACTTCCCCTGATTTTGTAGCTGTATCCTACATGAAAGTGCATCTCTTTAGATCGATGCTCAGGGTATTGTTGGCTCTCGATCGATGTGACTGATCTGACAGTCCTATTATCATGATGAGTCAGTTTTCTGATGGGTTTCTCATTGATATTATGTGCCATTCCTCCTGATGTTTCCTTGAGTGGTAGTCACTGAAATTCTGGGATGATGTATGTTATAATGTCTTTTGATTCAATTGAATAACAAAGACAGGTTTTTTCTTCTTGAAAAAAAAGTAAATATTTTAAAATATTTTATTTGATTTAAAATATTTAAAATAAAATAAAAAGTTATTTACAAACATTCAATCTTTTTTTTACGAGAAAAAATCTTCTTGTTAATCAATCTGTAATAATTCCATCTATGTTTGTTAAAGAATTTTACATGTCGGTGAAAATGAATTTTGATTATTGGATATATAATACATTCAAATATTAAATATATCGTTTTTTATTTACAAATTCGAAATTCTATTTAATTTATTATTATTTTAATTTTCTATTTATCAAAGAGCAAAGACATTTACGACTTTCTATTGAGTTGACAATTTTATCTTATTTCCCATTAAATTTCTAAGATTATTTCACACAAAAATTAATAAAAACACTTAATTTTTAAATTAAAAAAAACATCATTGTCGCGATTTCAAATATTTAAAATAAGCAATAATAATTTTTAAAATAATATTGCTATTGATCCATACCACGATACCAATTGCAGAATTTTTTTTTCCAAATAAATTTAACGTCCAAGATAAGAGTTGTGGTAATTCATTTTAGAAATAATTATAGTTTAAAATTTGAAAAAGAAAATCCCTCCGCACAAGCCAAGGCTGAATCTCCGTGGCATGGTTTTTTTATTTATTATAGTGAAGCTAAATTAAGCTTTTAGCGCTCCTGAGGGTTGACGGAAGATCCTTATCCTATGATCTACGTGGAAGATCCTTATCTTCTTATCTATGTACAAAATAGTTTGTTCTAACAAATGAATTATGTTTGTTAGATAATAATGATGAAATGACTAAAATAGATTCAGGTTGAATAGTATCCGCATTTCATTGTACCGATCATGTTTTGTAGGATTCGGTTACATGCTATTTTTTTTTATATTTGTAATGTTTCTTAGTTTAATTGAAGTGTGCTGTGTATTCTGTTTTGGTATCAGCGCTGCCAATTGAGAATCTGGGTGAAGGGAGCGCCCATAAGAGGAGCTGTGCGAGGAGGCTACAACGTGGAGGATCTGGTGGTTATCACTGGATTGTTAATTTCCTGTGCCTGTCATGACTCTAACACTGTTGCTGAGGGGTGTCGTGAAGTGGCTGCTGCGAGCTACTATCATTGTGTTGATTGCGGCTGTCGTGAAGGAGTCGGTTGTTGCTGCGTAGGTGGAGGAGCCACCAAGCTGTCGGTGTTGTGGACGTAGAGTGTTGTTGTTGGAGCAATGGAGGAGCTACTGGAGGCTACGTTGGAGGGACTGTCGAGACAACATCGTTGCCCATAGAGTGGTAGTGGAGTGCTGCAGATTAAGGCTGCTGCTATTGTGCATATCTACCTCCAGTTGATTGGGAGAGGCCGTGACCCTAGTGATTGTGGGAGGGTTGTGAAGGAGGACCTTGTGGATGAACCGTAAGAAGAAGCTGGAGCTGCAGTAACCACCAGTAAGGGAAAGTTGCCACTTCTGCCCAGGAAAGCCTGCTATTATACGCAGTTGGGGATATGATCCGCCATCATTAGCACGAGAGGGTAATTTTCACCCACGAAGAGGTATTTTCTGATTTTCTTTCAGCAGAGATGTCAAATTCATTTACAGATAATTATCTGAATGAAGCGTCCAAGCTCGATGGTGAAAACTACATTGACTGGAAATTTAAGATATTGACTATTTTTGAAGCCTGGAATGTCTGGAGTGTTGTCAATGGAGATGAAGCGAAACCCACAGGTGTTGCTGGTACAAAATGGGAGAAATGAGAAACAAAGGCCAAAGTGTTGTTGCGGATGTCTGTCAAAGACAACATCATTCCTGCACATCAGAGATTGTAAAACTTCGAAGGAGACCTGGGAGATATTGAAAGGTTTGTATGAAACTACAAACTCAAATAGGATTCTGTTTTTGAAGACTAAGCTATTGTCCATGAAAATGGAAGCACATGAGAAATTCACCACCTATATTTATCGAATTAAAGATTTATGTGATCAGTTAAGTGCCATTGGTGATAAGGTTTCAAATTATGACATGGTAACTATTACATTAAAAGGGTTAATCAAAGATTATCATGTCTTTATTTCAAGTCTAGGAGGTAGAGCAAAGCCCCCTACATTTATTGAGTTAACAGGGATTCTTCTACAAGAGGGAGAACGAATGAAGGCGTTTGAGATGGACTCTCATACTCCAGAATTAGCATTGATGGCCAAAGGAAAACAACCATACAAGGGAAATCCATGGGACAAAAACATAACAGGCAAGTTTCAACCTAGAAACAGAGTTATGACTCACTCACAATCTGGTTCACATGATAAGAGAAATGATAGTTGTTTTTACTGTGGAAAACATGGTCATCATGCTAAAGACTGTTATAAGAGGAAAGCTAATGAGTCCAAACAAATACCCAAAAAACATAATGGAAATTATGTGAAAGCTGACACCTCTTTCATTGAAGATTTTAAGAATTTAAAGTTGTTTATTTCTGAAGCTGCATTGTCTACAGAAACCGATGATGAAAATGTATGGTTCATAGATTCAGGAGCCTCAGCCCATATGTCTTGTGTTAAGGAGTGGTTTGGTGAATATCATGAAAGTAAAGATGAAACACACATATATTTAGGAGATAACAGATCTCATAAGATTCAGGGTTATGGAAAAATATGTGTGAATTTACCTAATGACCAAAACAGACAGATTCATGATGTGTTGTATGTTCCAAGCATCAAAAAGAATTTGATTTATGTTTCTGCAATAATTGATAAAAATATGAAAGTAGAATTTATGCAGTATCATTGTCTTGTGAAGAATATCCAGAATCATTATTAAATCATAGCCACGAGGACAAGAATTGGAACACTGTATAAGCTTGATGTCACAAAGTCCAATCATCATGCATTGGCATCTACTACAATGACAACTGAAGAGCTACGACATCGCAGGTATGGACATCTTAACCAAATGACTTAGTGCTACTTCAAAAGAAATTAATCGTCGAAGGGATTCCTGTTTTGAAACATCAACATATAGAATCTGAAGCTTGTGCACTAGGTAAGCATCATAGGGAAGAATTTCCAGTCCATACAGAGAAGAAACAGAGAGAGATACTTGAATTGATACATACCGATGTCTGTGGTCCCATGCAAACCATATCAATTGGTGGTACAAGGTATTTTCTGATATTTGTTGATGATAAATCACGATTTACTTGGGTTTATTTTATAAGGAAAAAGAGTGATATATTTGAATACTTTAAAGAATTCAAAACTATAGTGGAAAAGCAGACAGGTAAATGCATCAAAATACTCAGATTTGATCAAGGTGGAGAATATACGTCAAGTGCTTTTGATAGCTACTGCAAGAAAAATGGGATCATTCAACAATTCACAGTACCTTCTACACCAAAGCAAAACGGTGTAGATGAAAGGAAGAACAAGACTTTAGTGGAATGTGCTCGCGGCATGTTAAAAGGTAAAAATATCTCTAATGGTTTTTGGGTAGAGGCCATTAACATTGTTGTTTATTTAAAGAATAGAAGTCCAATGAAGATTCTAGATTCAAAAACGCCTTTTGAAGTTCTTTATGGCTATAAACCTGAAGTTGGTCATTTAAGGATATTTGGTTCCAAGGCCGCATTTGCTCATATTCCCAAAGATGAGAGAAGAAAAATGGATGCAAAATCTGTTAAGTGTACATTTCTTGGTTATTGTGATGAACATAAAGCTTACACATTGTTTAATCTTAGTACACATAATCTCATAGCAAGCAGAGATGTGATCTTTCATGAAACTACAGATGAAGACATAAGTAAGCATGATGTCTGGCATACTCCTTATGACAATGATGTTCATGTGAAAATTGTTATAGATGATGAACTGGAACATGAAAAGGAACAAGTACAACAACAAGGTGAAAGCAGTGTAGATACTCGAAACACTCCTACACCTCAGAAAAGAAGAAGTGAAAGTGAAGATAGCGGTGAACCGCTGAGGAAGTCAACAAGAACAATTCAGGTATCCTCCAGGTATAAAGACTATGCATTGATGACACAGGTAATGAATGTTGTAGAACCTATTTCTTATGAACAAGCCAAATCTCATAAAGACTAGAATACTGCAATGAATGAAGAATATGAATCAATAATGAAGAATGAGACTTGGGAATTAACAGAACTGCCTGAAAACAAAGTTCCCATAGGATGCAAATGGTTGTATAAAACTAAATTTAATGCAGATGGAAGTGTTGAAAAATATAAGGCTAGATTAGTTTCAAAAGGGTATTCACAAAAGGAAGGAGTTGATTATGAAGATACTTTTGCACCTGTAGCTAAGTTAAATACAATTAGACTCATGATTGCATTAGCTACACAACACAAATGGAAAGTTCATCAATTCGATGTTAAATCTGCATTTCTGAATGTTGATTTAAAAGAAGAAGTCTATTTGGTTCAGACTATTTGGGTCTAGAAATATGGAGAGAAGGCAGCAAAACAATGGTCACTCAAAGTAAGTACACAAGGGATATTCTGGAAAGATTCAATATGAGTGAAAGTAAGGCAGTGTCAACACCTTTAGATCTGAATGCTAAGCTATCTAGTCTTGATGAAACTAGAGCAGCAAATGGTATTCTGTATCGCCAGTTGGTGGGAATTTTAAACTAAGGCTTAGCACTACTAGACCAGACATAGCATACTCTGTCAACATCCTTATTCAGTTCATGGCTAAACCATTAGAAAGCCACTGGAAAGTTGCAAAGAAAGTCCTCGATATCTGAAAGGAACTGTTAATTTTGGTATTATGTATACTGATAATTGTGATGTTGAGTTGATAGGTTACTCTGATTCAGGTTGGGCTGGAAATCCTGATGACGGGAAATCAACCTCAGGATATGCATTCAACATTGGTATAGGGGTCGTGTCTTGGAGTAGTAAGAAACAACCAACTGTTTCTTTATCATCAACAGAAGCTGGGTACAAAGCTCTATGCAATGCTACTTGTGAAGCTTTTTGGTTACGGAGAATTCTTGAAGATATTGGAAACAAGCAACTGAAGCCAACTGTTCTCCAATGTGACAATCAAAGTTCTATTAAACTGGCACACAACCCAATTTATCATGCCAGAACCAAGCATATTGAAATTCAACATCATTTTGTAAGAGAAAAGATTCTAGAGAAGGAAATTGACTTGATCTATTGTAAAACCACTGATAATGTGGCTGACATCTTTACCAAGCCCCTTGGAAAGATGAGTTTTGAAGAATGTAGGAAACAGTTAGGTGTGGTAGAAAATCCATTTCTTCATTAAGGGGAAGTGTTAGATAATAATGACGAAATGCCTAAAATAGATTCAGGTTGAATAGTATCCGCATTTCACTGTACCGATCCTATTTTGTAGGATTCAGTTACATGTTATTTCCCTATATATTTGTAATGTTTCTTAGTTTAATTGAAGTGTGCTATAATCTTATGTTCGATGTGTATTCTATTTAGGTTTTATTGACTTACTTTAGAAGAAACCCCTTGTAGTTATAAATTCCACTCTAGTTGGTTTTGATAATGATTTGATGAAATACCTATCGTCCTGAGAGACAAAATGCAATTTCACTGCTCTTTTATTATGTGATTTGTACTAAATGACAATGAATTTAGTTTTTATTAATTGATTTGTACTAAAATGACAATAATTGTAGCTTTTATTATTTGATTTGTATTAAAAATGATACTTAACCAATTTGAGATATTTTTTCACCAATTTGGGATATCTTTTTAAAATAGGGCAATTTGATATATTTTTAAGTGCATTTTTTATTATCTATATTTAGCATTTTATCTATATCAAATTTATCTATGATTTTAAGTTATTTGGCAATAGAAGGGGAACCCCTACCCATACCTACGTACATAGGTTTCATGGTTAGGACCTCAATTGCGCATTTGCTCCCGGATCTAAATGCGATGGATACTTAGTTCATTTTAATTTACCTCATTTTTATTTTTTATTTACCCATTTCATGTCAATGCTCCTAGGAGCTAGCTAGTGCAATAATTCTTAGCGAATAAAATAATTTGATAGATCAAGTATAGTTTACAGAGTTAAGCTTACAATCAAGACTTGATTTAGACTTCATATCATTGGGGATTTTCCTTATGAATGAAAAACAATGACACTATCAATCCTGCATGAGCTACGTCTTCTCATTTCCATCTGTGTTTTGTGAGATATGCCTATGCAAGTAATGGCCCTGTATGACTCGTGGGCATGTCATTGAATATTGTTCGCTTGCCCAATGAAAGAATCTGCTAATGGATTCCATGATGTTAAATTGTCGGCTTTCATAAGTGCATGAAAAATATTGCTTGAATATATATGTGGGGGGATGGTTATTAATTCCAATCTAACATTTTAGATAATGTTTCGGTACCATGTGATCTGACTGAATATATATATATATATATATATATATATATATATTTCCATTTCGATTTTATCAAACTAGGGGTAAATTTTAAAGGACATATGGACATGGAACGATTAAATGAAATTAACGACCCTTGGGTGCCTTGAAGTGCTAGGATGGGGTTTTTGAAAACTTTAACTAGGTTTTTTTCTTGGAGTTAAGCCACGATGGCCTAGTACCAATCAAGATTAAAAAAGGTGGGAACTTGGAGTCTAAATGTAGTCATTTTTGGGTTTGTTTTGTTTTGAATATTTTTTCTCCAGTTGATTAAAGTTATTTTTATTATAGGTTTTTTGTGATGAAAAGTTGCCTTTATAGAAGGGTTTTACAAGGTTTTAGATCCATGTCTAGGAAAACGAAAAAGCAAATTTTTAAACCCTTCCCTGTTGAGCTAGGTTTCAAATCCTCCTTTTTGCATTCTTTTAAAAAATATTTGTCGGTTAGTACGACATACACTTGGAAGGTGAAACATCGTCATCCTGCGGGTCTGGACAAGTGTTCGATACAAATGACAACTTTATCATGTGAACCAAACTTGGATGTGACAGTAAACACGAATTTTGGAAGGAAAGATGGTATTTCGGTTGATTTGGAAACAACTCTAATCAATACACTCATTCTAGAGCTAGGGAACCTCGAAAAACAGTTGCACACAAGCTAAATACTGATGTTGATTTACTGGTTTCTATCTATGAGAATGATGAGTATCTTAGAGTTCCTTTGACAAGGGTTGATGGTAATAAGGATTTACTTTGGAGTGACTGCAAACATAAAGACATCGTTGGGTCGAAAAACCTGACCTTTAAGAGTTCAGAGGGGATGCAAGGACGAGATTGGGGTCAGGTTTTTCCTGTAGATGATAAAACAAAGGAGGATAGATGAGCAACAAGAAATGATACAAAACCCTATACAGGTGAATTAGCCAGAATCCTGAGGAAATTGAAGGTTGTAAAAGTTAAGAAGGATGTTGAATATTTCTTGGTTGGTTGCGATATTACGTTGAAGAAGGTTGAGGGTTTAGCTGAGAGAGCACTTGTAGGAAGATTGGAGTATATGAAAATGAACCGGATGTAAATGATACACTGGGTAACTGCTAATTGGAAACCCTAGATTGATTATATTCCACAAGTACTCTGGTTGCCTTGTGGATGGTTTTGTTTTATTTTTCCGTCTAAAGAGCATGCACATAAAAATTTGAAAGAATATTGGGTGATAAGAGACGAATCTTTAGTGTTATGGAATTGGACTTTGGATTTCGTTCCTTTGACAAAAAAAGTCTAATCATCCGGGAAAGTTTATTGTTGTTGATAAATAGGCCCTGAGGGTAGGTGATAAGCGAATAGCTCGAGTTTTAGTGGAATTTGACATGAAGGAGGGACTATCGGAGTCTGTTAAATCTAGATAGGGGGATATTTCATTTGAGAAACGTTTGGACTATAGGGTTTACCCTTTCATTTCCTAATCTGTCGAAAAACTGGGCACTTAAAATGAGATTGTCTACTCTCGGTGAGGAGGTTTGATCACACTAGGATTCAGGAGTAAGACAGTCTTTCTGATTCTCTTAATGATCCGACTCCGGTTTTAGAGTCAAATGTAGAAGATGTTCAATCTGAAGGTATGTCACTTTGCAACTCCCCTATTCCTTATGAAGACCTTTCTTCTAAAGATCACTCTACATAAAATCAGTTGAGAGAGATTAATCTCGTAGAAATAGTTACTTACCCAGTCTTTTGGGGATTTTATGGAAGGGGGACATACTTTAAAGGACAATTTTTTGGGCTCTGATACTCATGATTCTGGGAATGGGGAATCTAGCGGTGTGGAAGCATCTGAGACGATTTGTTATCAGACTAGTGATCCCTCTTTGTTAATATTCCAAGAACCTCCTATATCTATCCCTGATATAACTAGTATCGAGGAACCGAAGAACTCCATTTTTTTTGAAGGGTTTGAGTGTAAATGATAAAGTGGCATTCGTGGAATGGTCATTGATAGGAGCGAAAGTAACTGAACCCACTTTGTTAAGATGTTAAGAACCTAGTACAGAGGAAACGAAGAATTCAGTTCTTTTGAAGGGTTTGAGTGTAAATGGTAGAGTGGTATCTGTGGATTGCACATTGTTAGGAGAAAAAGTCAAAACCCCTCTTACCATATATGGTAACAGACCTAGTGAGTTTTCAGATAGGATACCTATCAGTTCTATTAGATGCCAAAATTTGATCATAAGAAAGAAAAATAGGAAGAAGCGGTCTGGTGATAAGAATCTGTATGAAGATGATAGAAATATCCTACAGGAAGCTGGATACATTCTGGTTTCTGATAGAATTCGATTAGCAGAGGAAGCAATCAGTTTTTCTAGTGAAAAAGATGGCGCACTTAGACAACATAAACCATCTTTGGAGGTTTTAAAATGATTAGAATTTCAACGAATACTAGGGGATTGGGGGGTGGTCCCAAATATCGAGCCCTCAATTTTTTTTTAGACAGTAATAGAGCAAACATATATTTATTTCAAGAAACTATGACTTTGGCTTCTAAGGATTGTGAGATTATTCTAAGAACTTTAAGAGTTTGGGAAGTAAGTGTGGTTCATGCAAAAGGTTTATCTGGAGGTTTGGTGGCGTCTTGGAACCCCAAAAAATCCAATTTTAAGGCTTTCAATACATGTGCATGGATTTTATTGGAAGGTAAAGTTCAGGGGATTGAGAAGAGTCTGCAATTTTTGAATATATATGCTCCATACAAGGCATGGAGGATATTTTTGCAAAAGGTTGATGTTAGCAGATTACTAAATCTAGATAATCTGGTAATTGTTGGAGACTTGAATTCTACCTTACATACTTATTAGAATTGGGGCATGAATTCTCCTCTGGATCCTTTGTTTGAGTTTTTTTAGAGTTGTTTAAGAAGCATTGGTTAGCAGATATTTTTCTTGCTAAAGTTTCTCCCACTTGGAAAATAGTAAGAAGAATAGTGAAGGAGTGAGTAAAAGACTTGATCCTTTTTTCATGAAGGAATCTCTGGTGGATTATTGCTCGAGATATTGATCCTGGGTAATTCACACTAATCTTTTAGATCATTTTCCTATAGCTCTACAGTTTGAAGAAGAAACTTTAGACCAAAATCTTCCTTTTAAGTTTAATCATTCATGGTTAAAAAATGATAATTTTTATCAAATGATCAGAAGTTTATGGCTTTCGATCCCCTGTCCAGATAACTTGAATGTGATGGATATTTTAGTCTATAAACTGAAGCTCCTTAAAAAAAGGTTGTATATTGGGTAAAAAATAAGTCTGCCGAAGAAAAAATTCCTTGCAACTCATTGAAAGGGAAATAACTGAGATAATTCTAGAAAACTTGACTGGTGTTTTCTCTGTGGAAGATAAAGCTAAAATTATGCATCTAGCAAGCAAAAAGGATGTTATTTTAAAACAAGAAGAAGATATGATGAGACTAAAGAGCAGAGCTATTTGGATCGAAGCGGGTGATAATAATACTCATTTTTTTCATAGATATGCTTCATTTCGTAGAAATCATAATACAATTTGGGAAATCAAGACTGATGAAGGGAACATGGTAACTTCTCAAGGAAATATGAAAACAACTGTAGTAAATCACTTCAAAACTATTTTTAAAGACCAAAGAAGGGATCCTATAGGTAAACAAATGAAAGTTCTTGAGCACATCCCTTCTTTTTTCTCCAAGGAAGAAGACCTTGAGATTGGTAAAGAGATTTCTCTTTATGAAATAAAGAAGGTTTTATCTTTCTTTACAAAAGACAAAATCCCTGCACCAGATGGCTGGATTGTTGAGCTGTTTTTGGATTTTTTTGATATCATGAGTAAACATTTGCTGGAAGTTGCAGAGTTCTCCAAGAAAGAGTTCTTTATGACACGGTCTTCAAATTCTACTTTTATAACCCTTATTTCGAAAAAGGACAATCCAGATACTTTTGCAGAATTTAGTCCTATTGCTCTTTGTAATATGGTATATAATATGGTGACTAAAGTAATAGTAGACATAATTAAGCAGAAGCTTTCAGAATCAATTTCTAAGGAGCAATTTATCTTCTTGTCTAATAGGAAAATATTAGATGCCATTGGGGTTACTCCTGAATGTTTACAGTCAACAAAGACTAAATATCCGAGCTCAATTGTGATGAGAATTGATCTAGATAAGGCTTGTGATAAGATTAATTGGGACTACTTAAGATTGGTTTTATTTCATATTGGTTTACCTTTACAAGTGGTAAAGTGGATCATGGCTTCTATAACTACTACAAATTTTGCAGTTTTGATAAATGGATCTCCCATGAATTTCTTGAGAAGCTTAAGAGGTTTAAGGCAAGGTTTTCCTATGTCACCCTTGTTATTCCTACTAATGATTGAAGGATTAACTAGAATGGTAACTAGATCCTGCAAAGAAGGTATTATTTCAAGTATAGAATTCTCAACATAAGTTAAAATTACTCATTTTCCTTTTGTAGATGATGTGATTTTCTTCGGTTTGGATAATATTGAAGATTGGAAGATTTTGCATGTTATATTGGAAACCTTTGTAATGCTACAGGTATTGAAGTTGATGCGGAAAAATCTTACATCTATACTGACAAGGTTTAGGCTGAGACGTTGACTAAGCTTAAAAATATTTTTCAGTTTAAGTTTGAACAAATGGAGGAAGGCTTCAGATATTTGGGTTTTATTATAAAACCAAATAATTACCGTGTGAAGGATTGGAAGTGGTTGATTAAGAGAATTGAGAAAAAAATTCTACATGGTCTTACAAATCTCTCTCTATGGGTGGAAGACTTACATTAGTTAAAGCAGTTTTGCTTAGTATTCCAGTCTTTTGGTGTTCATTAGTTATGCTTCCAAATTCTACCTTAAATATCATAAGAGCTAAAATATTTAATTTTATTTCGGTTGTAATACCCCCTAAATTAATAATTATTAATTCTGCTGGAAAATACTTTGATTATTATTTTATTATTCTTTGACAAGAAAGTCAAGAATAGAACATTTTGTAATAAAACATTCCTTATTAATAAAATATGCTGAAGGAAAACAAAAGTGGAAGTAGTTGTTGAAAGAGTGTTCACTGACCCACAAGAGGGAAATGACAAGTGGCAAAGAACACTGAGTGAGAACTCGAGATGTAGGAGGCATCATCCCCAAAAATCAGTTCTGCACTCCTAGTTGAGTTGCTAAAGAGAAGGATACTCATAAATGACCAAGCCCTAGGAAAAATACTATTTAATTTTATTTCCATGAGCAGCAGGAGGCTAGCATTGGTCAGGGATTAATATCCGTGTAATGCAAGAGATGGCGCATTAAGATATTTTTCTCTTGTGGTTCAACGAACAAGCTTGGGGGTTCTGGAGCAAGTAATTTGGCTGCTATGGGAGTTGGTTGGGAGGAACAACTTCTCCACTTTTGTTTCCCAGCATTGGTGCCAGGTTCTAGTTACAATAGGATGTGTATGTGAAATTTTTATGTACAGTTACATCTCCAAACAGTAGGGTTATGCATTTCTGTAGAACCCGTATCCTTGTTTCTCTGAAGTATATTAGATCTACACAATGTATTACTGTAGTGATTAATAACTCGTTCTGAGCATAAGTTGGTAGAACTGGTTGTGGTTGATATAGTTTCAAATCTGATACTTGAAGAATTTAGAACTCATGATTCTGTATATAATGGATTGAATCCTCTATTTCTTTTTAAAATGTACAGTGTATTCCTGCATTTAGTTGGGCATTATCTATTCATATCGTTTCCGCTCAACCTAATAATGCTTATTGAATGTGGACTGAATCTGTAATGTTGTTATGAAGTAGATCTGTATTATGCCTATGTCGCAGATGCAAATTATTTTGTTTTTACAAAAAGGAAACCTTAGAAATTTGTTGTCTGAATCCCTAATCAACTTAGCGCAGTTAGGGCTTGAGTGTTAGAATTATGAACAAGGAAGAAGGAATCAAAGAAGGGTTAAGCATCAAGTTAATCTTCAGTTTGATTTAACTTTTAGTAAATCAAAACCCTAAATCAAACCAAAACCCTTGAATCCACAAAGTTAAACATTGATCCACAAATTTAGAAGATCAACGATCCAGATCCAATACGCAATGAGATCGATGGTTCACAGAAGATTGCGGAAGTTTAATTCTGAAAAAGTTGTAAGGCAACCTGCTTTCCACAATCCGAGAGGTTAGACATCGATCCACAAAAATAGTAGAGCAACGGCCGAGATTGCATCTGCAAAGAATATCAATGGTTGATATTGGACACGAAGGTTCCACTATGGAATATGTAAAGAATCAGATCAACGTTCGGGACTTAAGCTGCAAGAAATCAACGGTGCAGAAAGTATAAAAGTTTAAGTTCATGGATTTTGGAGTTTCTGTGACCCGCAACCCGCAATCCGCATTTACGGAATGCAGAAGGAAGGAAGTAAAAGATTAAGTTCACAAATTTTGGAGTTTTCGCGACCTACAACCCGCATTTGCAGAATGCAAAGCACGGAAGGAGGGAAGTAAAAGAATAAGTTCACAGATTTTGGAGTTTCTGCGACCCGCAACCTGCAATCAACATTTGCGAAATGCAGAATGCGGAAGGCGGGAAGTAAAAGATTAACTTCATGGATTTTGGAGTTTCTGTGACCCGTAATCTGCATTTGAGGAATGCGAAATGCCGAAAGTAAAAGATTAAGTTCCCTGATTTTTGGAGTTTTCGCGCCCGCAATACGCATTTGCGGAATGTGGAAGCCAAGAAGTAAAAGATTAAGTTCACGGTTTTTGTATTTTTCGCGACTCGTAACCCGCAATATGCATTTGCAGAATGCTGAATGTAGAAGGCGGGATGTAAAACATTAAGTTGACAGAATTTGGAGTTTCTGCAGCTCGCAATCCGCATTTGTAAACATTTTGGAACGCAACATTTGTAAACATTTTGTAATGCAACATTTGGTTTCTATTATGATCGTTACGTACGTTAGCCCAGAATATTCATTACAGCCTGAAGAAACTATCTATGTAGAGTACGAGTGTGAACTTGAGAATTTGTCAGAAAATGTTTATTCAATTGGAATCGTAGTGAAGAATATTGTAGCGAAAATAACGCTACAACAGAACTGGCAGAAAATATTATCCTTGTTCGGATGATATGGAGTTTTTAGGACTGTGAGAATCGAAATCAGACGAGCATGCAATTTATATGGAGTTCTAATTTCAGTTGGGTTGAGATCATGCAACATCTGGAGTGTAAATACCTATGATTTTGAATTCGTCTATGACGCTAGGGTTATACACAATAATGAAAGTCATTGTAGTGATGAGTCAATAGAGCATGATCCCATCCAAAGATGACGAGTAGTGGATGGTTTGTCCACAGTTGTAATTACCCTACAACATCATGTTGAAACTAGTGATTCCCTCCACAATAATTTGCATACCAAGCACTTAACCCAAACTTTGGTGGTTACAATGGACCAAACTTCATATAAGACTTGATTTTAAATGGCCTCTTGTGGTGAGAGTAATATTAATTATGGAATTAGATACATCACAATAACTTAACCCAACCTCCATCGTTGTTATTTTAACAAGTTGAAGTAAAAATAAATATATATATAAAATTACAAGTATATATTTGAAATTAAATATTGAAAATACCATTCAATCCTATACAAATAGGAAATGACATCGAAGCTCCAAATTAGCTTTGTTAAAAAGCTATTTCAAATTTTGAAATTGCCTTCGTACTTTGATTGATATGCATTATGTTGAAATAGTATATCAATCTGAAAAACTTGTTCTTTTGGAAAACATTTTCAGACATTAGATGTTGTTACATGTTTCTTAGAAAAGCATTTTTAGACATTAGATGTTGTTACATGTTTCTTAGAAAAGAACTAGAAAGATAGTCTGTATTTTACATAGGATTCACAACCCTCCAAACAAAGCGATTTAGTATTTATACTTCAATTTCAAGCAAAATGCTTACAAATATACTAACATGTTATAGTTGTTTAAAAGTATTGAAGACTTGAACTATGTTGTAATTGGTAAACCAAGATGTAATATTGATACTTACATCACATATGTAACATTTTTTATAACAAAAAAAAAGCACTTAAAAATATTGTGATCGTTGTAATTTAACTAACTCAAATGTGTTTTGACAAGGAAAAAGCCACCAAAAATTCTTTTTAACTAAAAGCCAACCAGAATGCTTTCACACTGAAAGACACCCAGAATTCTTTCTGCACTGAGAGCCACCCACCCACCACCAAAAGGATTTCTAAATCCATCCAACCACCAAAAGACTTTCTAGTTGAAGCCACCCCACCACCAACCACTTTCTAAGTGAAAGCCACCCAAAATGCTTTCTAACTAAAAGCCACTAGAATTATTTCCATCTCAAGCCACCCACCACCACCAAAAGGTTTTCTAACAAGCCTCAAGTCACCCACGAGTCTGACTATCCTTTGAATGCTCGCTAGAAGAGATGAGATTTTGCAAGTACCAAGGGATATCCTCTCCAAATGAAGAATCTTGGCCCTTAACATATTTTGACAAGACCACGACATTCCCAGTGAAGGTTGCATCAAAGTTTTGCAATCCACCTCCAAGACTATGAAGGAAATGATAGAGACACATTTAACAAAGATTTGGATGTCTGGAGGGACGCTCTCTTCATCAAGAGAGATGATCTTTCACATGTCAACCTGACATATGCTTACCACTTGCAAGGTTAAGTCACGCGTCAACCTTTGTCAAGATGTGTTTAGAAAATTCTAGACATATGATGTAACCACTCATTAGTGTTGAAGGGTTGCATGGTTCACTGATCAAGATTTTTTTAATCATTGGCTTATCATTGGATTGCATAGTTAAAGAGCATGAATGAATAAATGTGTACATAAATGAAGAAACACGTATAAAAAGAGGCACACACCATGAAACACACAAGATCCCAACTTGATAACGGAGTTTGTCCCAAGGGGCTACATCTTCGAACCTGCTTCTCAAATGGACAAGCCAATTTATAATCTTAGTATAAAGGAAAAAATACATGGCAGAATTACACAAATATACCTCAAGGTAGATATGGAGAGAATTTGTTGATTGGATCGACAAATGCATCACACCAACAGCTCGAGATCATGAAGACGCTGAAAAAAAACATAAATATGCCCACCCTCATCTTATATGAGCTACAACAATGTCTTCATCTCATAAGTTACATAAAGGACTAAGTCTCCACAACTCTCTTCCAAAACTCTCCATAAATTCTCCTCACAAAACCATCTCCAAAACATATGGGTCTATCCCCTTAAAATAACGTATGAAGCTCTCCAAAAGTTCTCCACCAAAAAGTGGATTCTCTTCTAAAATGGATCCCCTTTCCAATGGCGAATGGGGAATTTTATAGCTTTAGGTGACCCCACTTTGGCATGTTTCTCATGAGCCATACTTATCCCATAAGTTGCAACCATTCTCATAATTGTCATGGTTATGGTTTGTGTTGGCTAGTTTTAACCATATTCCAATATTACAGCCATTTCTATATCATTGGATTTTCTAAGCCATTTGTTTGGCTCAACTAGTCACGTGGTTACAACTACTTTGCTTAAAAGGGCATATAGCTTCCACCAAAAGAAAGGATTCGTTGCATACATTACAACCACATAACAATATGATATATTTTTTAATTGTTTTATTTATTGTTGGTTAAAATTTAAACCATATCCAAAACCACATATTCGTTGGCCTAACAAACCCACTTGTTGAACCATAACCAAGTTATTAAATATAACACATGTCAATAGGTCGGCACGCTAGTGGTGGGGGAGTGTAACTATAATCCACAGGCCCCTCCTCATGTGGGTCACATGGAGATCGTGGGATGAGGCGCTATATTAGTGGGGTGGGCGCCCCCTGGGCTAGGCCACGGTCTCTGCCGCCTCCTTTTATCCATACTCGAACTTTCCAAACTTAAATGATGTTTTTTTGTTGCAATGATGTCCAACTAATCCGAAAAGTGGAACATATAGTTTATGCCTACATCAGGGACTAAAAATAGTTGTGTGGTCAAGCCTTGGGCAGTGGAAAGAGAGGAAAGAGATTGTTAACTGTCATTGATATTTTTTTATTNGGCACCTATCCCAGGGGTCGCCTACCCTTCGAGTCTTGTCACAACGGGCTAAATAGGCATCCCTACCCCCCGCCGGTTTTGAACCTGTGACCTCTTCGGAGATAACACAAGTTCTTAACCATTGGGCCCACTCAGGTGCCTACAACTGTCATTAATATTTTACAAATACCAAATCATGAAAGTAATGGGAACCTTAATGTATTACACTGAGATGATATACCCATTTTCTCATTGCATGGATTTCGTACTATAGAAGGAATTTATGTATGCATAAAGCTAAAGTCCTATCCTCGTGGGATTCATAGGGAACTTGGCTTTGAGCATGGTTAGAATTATAAAATGTAACAGCGAGGCACATCCATAGGATCTATGTTAATATAGTTAACAATCCAGCTCTGTGACCTCAATTCTATTTCAAATGGTTTTTAAACATATTTTCATCGTTTATAAGAATCAACTATATATATATATATATATTTTTTGGGGAGTACATAGAAGTATTACACATAATTATTATACATATTATATAGATGTGTAATTCAGAGTTATTACACAGATTGCATTGCAATTCAAAGGTGCAATGGATTCAATGGATGCATGGTAAAAGTGGAATAATAGAAGTTGTCTCAATGAAGAACCATGCCAGTCACGTTCCCATCCATCAATCCGACCATCAGAAGGGGACATAGACTAATTCAGGGCCTCTAAATTTCACCCCATAGCTAAATTATGATTTCATAATATTTAAAAGATGTCTGTAGATGCATAAATAACATACACCATGGAAATAAACTCTAACAACACACATATAGTAGGAATATACGAACTCAATCATCATAGACATGAAATAAAAACATTGCACATTGAAATATAAAAGAATACCTTATCTTTATCCAACGTAGATTGAAGCAACTGACTATGTAAGAGCAAATTTCCACCAACCTTAGGCACTCTGTCTAGTATATACTCTCTCTGTTAACATGTCACCCCCAAGATGGGCTACGAGGCCACCATGACGAAAGAAACACCTACATGCTTCTCTCTCTCTCATCCTAAAACCCGTTCTACTCTCTATCCTTAGTCAAATGCTAATAAAGAGCTCTACACTGATCTTACTCGACTACCACATCCTTGGCTCCAACAATTCCTGCCCCACATAACACCCTTCTGGGATCAGGCATCCCCTTTACCGACCCATGGTTCTCTTGGGTGTTCGATCTTGTTGGGTGCTTCCAGTGTGTGCATAGAAGGACTCCAATCTAATATGTGTTATTGGAGAACCACATGTAGATTCAATTAGTGACTCATCAAGCATCTGCGAGTATTAAAACTCAATGGGAAAGGGTTCATAGCTTTCCCAACCACTAGTCTCACCTATAACCATCTATTTCCCTTCAAATCCACAGTATTGTCTCTAATTCGAATTTATGGGTTATACACAATCTGGTAATGGCCTTGAACAACAATACAGAGCTTTGCAAAGTGTAGATCGACGTGAGAGAATGAGGGTTGAATCCAAGGGATATGAGAGAAAAAAGAAATTAGAATTGACATAGATTCTGACCATAGAAGAAAGGACTCCTGGTAGTTGCAGTCTAACTTCTGACATGTGACAAAGCTGCCAGAAAAGTGCTTTCATCCCCATGCTTCTGTAACTACATGAGGTAACTTTTCTCACCAACCTCAGACATGCATTGCATGATTGGGTTTAATAGTCAAAATGAGGTAATTGGCCTATTCAAAGCACATGGCATAATTTGGATGAGTTCTAAAGTTGAAACTTGGAAACAAAGGATTTAGTTTCCTATAGGCTCACTTCCCTCTTCCCCTTTGGTGGAATCATAGCCCCTATAGTGCTTTTTACATAACCATCTTGGACCATTTAATTATTTATGCAACATAATATTTACATAAATTTCAAATTAGCATGAAAATCCAACCATATGGTCCAAATCAAAATATATACATCATACATGCCTAGTCATTCACTAGTTGGGCCTTGGCCTTGAGCTCCACACAAGGAATGCATACTATTATTTTTACATCATTACATTATTTTGGTTAAATACATTTCAAGTAAAAGTTGGGGGTATTACATATGGTCTCTTTGATATGCTAATATTTCTCAGTTGATCCATTTGTGTGATACACATTTAATTTGATCACAAGCTCACAATATTTTATGTCAAATACATCATATTTTTATTATTGTAGGCTACAACCACTGTGCATAGGCTCATTGATATTTTATTGATTCAATTAAAATCACCTATAATAGTCTTTAGGATTTATGAATTTATCTTCGAGCCTCGTGAACTGTGTGCGTTAATTACAACAATTGCCACAACCTAAAATCATGACTCATGAGCCAGTAGGCTAGCAACATCTATTTAAGCTTAAACCTATGCACCATTTCCTTGAAATTTTTGTAAGATCTGCAAATGCTTCTTGTGTCAGATATTTCTTTGAGTATTTTTTGGTGCCTTTCCTAATGCATTGCATGCTTTCATTTTATGATTCTACTATGCAATTTTCCCATTTAACAACTCATACGGAAGAACGTGACTTAGAATACCATGTCAAAGGAGAAGCTACAGATCCAGAGGGAGATGAGGACAAATATAAAGAATCCAAGAATATCATTGCAGATTCCACCACATACCATTTGATACCACATGTATCATATTTGAAAGATTCCCAAGGGCCAAGGATATGTTCAATATCAACATCAAGATGGCCTTGACGACTCAACTCAAAGGTGTGAAGATGTAGATGTCAAGAATAATCCAATCTTACTTCACAAGGGTCTCCCAGTTCAAGGAACACCTAGAAGCTGTTGGAGACAATGTTGAAGAAATGAAAGTGGAGATGACTACATTGAATAGTCTCCCAAGATCATGGGAATCATCCATTCAAGGAATTTGCAATAGAAGAAGGTTCACTTATGGGAGGAATGCATGCAAGAATAAGCTCGATTGATAGAACAAGAAGAAGATATGGACGAAGTTGACAATCAATCCCTAACATCTCATTCCAAGAAGAGAAAGAACAAGAAGGAAGATTGTTCTTGCAAGAATATAAATACTTAAGAGGAAGGACCTCCCATGGATTAGATGTCTCACTTGTGATGAAAAATGACACTTTGTGAAAGAATGTCCCAAGAAGGAATAATGGAAGGATGATATAATCAAGGAGTACTAGTCAAGAAGAATGATGTCTAGAAAGTGGTCTTAATACCTAAAGGATTGTCTGTAATGTCTTCCAAGTAGATATACAAGATCAAACATACAACAGATGGCAATATCAAGAGATAGAAAGTAATGTTCGTGGTTTCTCTCAGAAAGAGGGAGTCGATTATAGTGAGACATTTTCTCCATTGACCAGTCACACTTCTTCAATGAAGTAGAAGTGCATATACAACAACTTATATGGCAAGGAACTCTCTACAGAGAACCACATGTGCATAAATTGAAGAAGGATTTGTACGAGCTCAAAAGGCACCCATGGGATAACACATATAGTTACATGACAAGCTTGAGGATCACCTAGAGTGATGGATATCTCAACCTTTGCTACAAGGTTGAATATGGAAGACTACATAGGACGAGAATATCATAGATGGGTGCAAAAGGAACTTTCAACAAAGTTTGAGATGGAGGATCTCGGTATCCAGTTATCTTGATAGATGACATAGATAGAAGATCAACAACATATGAGTATACATGTTACTCCAGTACAGAATGTCCTGATGCTGAGGGAGGATGGTACTTCACTTCAGAGGGACCAACTATAGTAGATAACAGAGTTTGAGAATCTTGATGTGATTAGAGGTGTGACAGAATCCATAGGATATTTTCCTTAGCCAAGGAAAATGTGCAGTCAAGATCCTGAAGAGGTTTAAGATATTGGACTATAGCTACCCTAATGGAATCAAACTTGGAGTTGCTATGTGATCCTACTTCAAAGATAGTTGATGTCACAATCTACAGGAAAAAGTTTGGTTCGTTAATGTACTTGATGAACACGAGGCCAAATACTTGCTTTGCAGTGAATACTTTGATCCAGTACATAATGGAGCCTAGATGTGTTCACATGGTTGTGGAAAAGCACGTGGTGTGGTACCTAAAGGAATTGAGTGTGGCCTTAGATATGCAAGAGACCAAAGGATATTCCTGCAGGGATATGATGGATTTGTTTGGGTTGGCAGTGCTCCAACCAGAAAGAACACTCCAGGATGTTGTAGAAAATGGACCAGTGTTTCTCTCGGTGCAATCGAGGATGAATATATTACAGCTAAGAAGAAAGAAAGGGAATATTCCTCAAGTGATGAGGAATATGTACCTTGATCCAAAGGAATTCTACCGATGAAGACAAATATCGTACTCTTATCCATTTTAGCATTGGATAATAAGGGATGCATTTGTAGGGACACACAAATTCAGCACCGGTACACAGGTCCTATGTGATTTGTGGTGTAGAATATTTGCTTAGCCCTTTTGATCATGAACAATATAGGCATAGATCCTTAGAATCAGATGATGAAGTAGAGAACGTTGTCGAAGACTCCACTAATTCTTGCAAGGAGATAAAGATCAAGAGGGAGTCGACCACACAAATAAAGATAAGTATTGGAATTCTCATTTCCTATATATATAGTTCCTTAAATGACATTGTTTAGTTGTGTACATATCTATGTTCAAGGAAATGTATTATGCATAATAGAGTGTTTTCATTAATGAACAATATACTACTAATATGCATGTGACATGTAAGTGGCCTATGGTGCTATACAACATTCCATTGTTAGTTATCTAAAATGAAACCTCTTTGCTAACATGTTGGGAATAGTGCACACTCTTAATAATGTCCTCGTAGAGATGGAAGGCATCTAGAAAGTTACCATATGAATATGGGGTATGGATGAATTTTGTATTGGATAAAATAGTTGCAAGATTGTATGACATATATCTTTATGCATAAGAAATTGTCATTGTGAATATGTCTTGAAGATTATGAAATGTTTCTAACCATGAAATGATGTATTTCACTTGTAGGTAGGATCATATGCAATCATCTACAAGAGAAGAATGCTGAAGTTGTGGATGTACAAGGAAAGAATTATGAATTCACGGATATACAAGAAAAGAATTATGAAGTTGCAGATGTACAAGAGAAGAATTATGAGCCCCAATGGTTTGGTCACTATACAAAGAACCTGATCGTATCTTTATGGGTAGATCCCAACATGGTTGGTGACATCACTGAGGGTGGATCCCATTATGAATGGTCATATCACTAAGGATAGCTCCCAACATGGTTGGTGGCATCCCTAGAAGGAATATCCTAGGAAGGTTGGTCATATCTTCCAATAGGAAGATTCCAACGATTTGTGGCCTGGCATTTATTTGTAGATGAGATGGTTTTGCGGACAAGAACACTCTCTTGTTGAGAGTGGTACTAGTACTTACAGGCTGAGTATGTTCCTACATACGATGGTACTTTCATATGGAGAGTGGTCTTGCATTCATTTGCAGACAAGATTTGACATTAATTTGTGGATGAGTGTATTCTAGCATTCACGTGTTGAGGATGGTCCCGCAGACAATAAGACTCTCATGTAGAGAGTGGTCCTAACATTTACATGATGAGGATGGTCCCGTGGGAGATAGTACACTCATATGGAGAGTGGTCCTGCATTCATTTGTAAACGATATACTGCATTCATTTGCAAATGATATTATTCTTATTGAGGATGGTCCTACGGATAAGAACACTCTCTTGTTGAGAGTGGTCCTAGCACTTGTCGGTTGAAGATGTTCTTGTGAATTATAATACTCTCATATGGAGAGTGGTCTAGCATTCATTTGTGGATGAGATATTTCATTAATTTGTAAATGATAGTATCCTTTTTGAGGATGGTCCTACGGACAAGAACACTCTCTTGTTGAGAGTGGTCCTAGTACCTATAGGATAAGGATGGTCTTGTAGGCGATAGTACTATCTTGATAAGAGTATTCATGCATCCATTTGTGGAAGAGACCCTGCATTCAGTTGCAAAGGATGATGTTCCAACATTGCTTATATTGTGGGTTATTCAATTCAGTATTTGTATACTGATGATGTTGCAGGTGAAGCTTGAGATGATGCCAGAGATGTGATGCTCGAGATGTGATGCTCAAGATAAGATGCTTGAGATGAGATGCTCAATATCTAATGCTCGTGATGATGTGACAAGATGTGATTCTCATGATGATGCAACGAGATGTGATGCTCATGATGACGCGACGAGATGTGATGCTCGAGATGATATGTTCATGATGATGCATGATGATGCGACAAGATGTCATGCTCGAGATGAGATGCTCATGATGATGCAACAAAATGTGGTGTTCATGATAATGCAATGAGATGCTATGCTCATGATGATGTGACAAGATGTGATGCTTATGATGATGCAATGAGATGTGATGCTCGTGATGATGCGACAAGATGTAATGCTTGTGATGATGCGATGAGATGTGATTCTCATGATGATGAGACAAGATGTGATGCTTGTAATGATGTGACGAGATGTGATTGTAATGATGACGCTTGTGATATGATGTGATGATCTGTGATGATGATGTTCCATGGATGATGATAATGTTGATGTAGTTGTGAAAACTTCCTATGATAAATAGAATTACCAGTCAGTTGTACATATGTATTGTTGTGTTATAGAATACCTTCCTTTTTAAGAGGGAGTGTTAAAGAAATGTAACTACATAAGATATTCTATTTTGTATTATTATTATTATATCCCCTCCCAGAGATGTTGATACTCTGATTAGGGATGTCATTCATGAATTTGGTCATGTAAAGTATTGAGGTAAAACCTTCATTATATGTCGGGTCAGTAGTACCCACAAAAGTATAATTAAAATGTATGTTTGAGTATCCCAAGGCAAGTAGGACCTGATTGGGAGGATAATTCGGCCCTGTTGGGTTATTAGGCCTCTCCACTGATCAATATAAATAGGGGAGGCGCCTCCCTCATTTGGATACACTCAGAACTCAAGCAGTTGTGCTAGAGAGAGAAGGAGCATTCCATCTGGAGGAGAGGAAGCAGTCAAGTCTTATTCTTGGGGTCTTACACTGTACTTGGTTAAAGTCTATATTGAGGAAGTTTTGTTGGGTTTTCTCCCCCACGAGGGTTTCCCAAGATAAATCTCTATGTTCTTTTGTGTGGATGTGCTTATCTTTCTTTCAATGATCCTTTTGTATATGGTTATGATGTTATGATGCTAAATGTTTTAGATCTTGTATAACCATTAAAATCTCAACAATGGATTCTCTATTTAGGTCGTTGTTTTGCATGAATGGATGATATGTTTCTATGCTTTAGATGACTCTATGCATAGGTCAGTAACATGGATGTTCACATCCCTTTAGAACTTCGAAATCTTGGTTCATATAGTCCCCCTTGATGCCTCGAGTGAGACTTCCATTTCTTGTAGGTGATGCCAAAAGGGCCAGTGTCGTGGGTTTTTTCTTGGTGAATTCAAATTGAAACCTAGGTCATCCCACTGTGCCCCAACAAATGGTTTCATTGCTAGGACCGAGATTTATGATTGAAGGGATTATGGAGGTTAGCAAATGAATCCATGGAGAGTAATAAAGGAAGAATTAGAATACTGGGTACAAGAGAAGGAGTGTGAATTTTCCAAAGACCAGAACATAAAACCTTGGATCATCACAAAGCAGTGGTTATATAAGTAAAAATACGCAAATCAACACAAGTTTTTCATTAGTGAGTTCCTTATAATTATGGATGAGTGGTTGTTGAGGTTATCCGAGCAGAATATGATATTTAACATTACACTACCAAGATATTGGACTCTTGAATTGATCCAACCAGTCAATATTGTAAGTAACTCGATATCATATGCAGTAGATTTTTTGTTGGACAGTGTGTTAAGGGGTTATATTACACAGTTTACTATAGATTATACCCAATCATATAGCGTTGTCGAGAGGGGTTTATTTAAGTGTTAGGGTGGAAGATTTATGAATTCATTATATACTTGGATTTAGATGTTTTTATGTGATAAAGGGACTATGGGATTGGCATTGGACCCCTCTTATACTTAAACGACTTTGCGCATAGGGGAATTGGGGGCTAACCAAGGAATGGTCTGAGTAAAGAAAGGAAAGAATAAATGAGGAGTGGATGAGTTGAGCACATGAAGAGAAACATAGGAGGTGATGGTAGATGAGACAAAATTACTACACAATGGAAAAAGATTTTGTAAAGAAAGTAGGAAGAGGATTGTATTTGAGGTAGAATAACAATGTAGTGGGTTGAAGAAAGATACATCTGCATAGGATTCCAAGTTGAAGGACTGTCATACTCTAGAAAGGGAGATGAACATTAGCTTACTTCACAAGAAAACCCTGTTCAGGCCAGGAACTACGTCGAACCTACAACCCCATGCGCATCACCAAGATCTAAGGTAAGACCCAAAGTATTGTAACATACTTGTGTAGTTAGTCAAGGGAGTAAGGGTATTAAGAGTAAGGGAGGTCATAGTAGTGGAAGTAACTTGACAACTCGAACACATTTTGTGACACTTGGTACTAATACCAAATAAAAAAACAATGGTGAGGGTAGGTCCCACTTTGAAGTTTCTTGGTTTCTCCAAAATGGGAGAAGAAAACCCATACCGACATTTTTTCATTTGCCAAGAAATATGGGACATCAAGCAAGTCCAGGGTGAAGCTATAAAGGTCGCACAGTTAGTAACACAATTCAGATATTAGGTGCTCACTTGGTACATGAAATATCATACTACTGCATAAGCTAGAACATTATCCAGCATCAAGGATTCCTTGGTAAAGGAATCCAAAAAGCCTAAATTTGAGTCGTAGTGCATTACAAAATTGAAAGAGATTAGATAGTTGTTGAATGAACCAGTCTAGGTTTGATTAGAGATTTTATGTATTAAAGGACAAATTGACATTCCATATTCCGAATGAGAAACATAGAGAATGGTTCATTGCAAGACTATTGCCACATATTCGTTGTCCTTTGACCCAATAGAATATTTCAATGTAGCAAGAAGCAACAAAGCTTTCCATGAAATTGGAAGCATCTCCTATAGGAGATACTAGTACAAGTATGGATCAAGTTTAGTCACAACTAGTGGAATTGACAATACAGTTACAAGAGATCGCTAAAGGAAATGAAAATCAATAATAAATATGGTGCACCAATTGCATAAAGGAAGGACATCATAAGAACGAGTGCTCATCTTTTAGAGATTATTTGGCTAGCGGAGCCCTAAATACATTTCCTCAGGGAGATGGGTATGGTGCGATATATGTAAAGGAAATCATCCTCTAACTATCTACCCTTTATTATAATGAGAATTATTGTTGTCCACTTGATCTAATGAAAGAATGCACCTTAGACTTGTACATATTCCAAGGAGAAGTTAGAATAGAAGGTGGGTAGCCAAAATATAATATTCCAGTGGCATTTTATAATCTTACATGAAGAGGAGGTTTCAGAGGCCTTGGAAGAGGAGGATTTGACAAAGGAGGAAGAGGGTTGACCGTTTGCTAAAATTGTGGCCAATAGGGACATTTTGGGCAGGTTGTCAAAACTTGTGTATGACATGCACATATTGCAAATAGTTGGACCATGCAACAAAGAATTGTCCAATGTTGGTCGCAAAATGGAAACAGAGGGGGAACCAGAACCAGAATTAGAATAAGATTCAAATAAAAACCAGAGCTAGAACTAGAACCAAAATCATGTGAACCATAACCATAATTGGAATCCGAACAACCAGAAAATGCAGATGATTACAACATAAGAGAATAGTGGCAAACCAATTATAGAAATAGTTAGCAAGGAGGAGTGAGAATAGGTAATGATGTGATAGAGAAAGGACTGTGCATTAACAACTGGGTCAGGAAAGCCGTTGAAAAGGAACCCATGTTTGATCTGTAGAGGGAGACCTATACATATAAGAGAGCGAGAAGAGAATTGCAAGGGAAAGGCTATGGAGCATCAACATTGCAAAAAGTATATGATAAACCACCTGTGTATGACATGCCTCTAGCATATGATTACTCATTAACAGAGAAACCAATTGAAGAGGTAAGTACTCTGAATTTTTTTTAAAGATTTCATTAGAACTAATAAAAGATGAATCTGATTTGAATATACTACATTGGATGATTGACCGGTGCATGCAAGAAAAAGAAGTATTTGTTGCAATAAACCAGGTGTTCCACAATACAAGGACAAATAGGGAATTTCATCTAAGTGTGGACATAGGAGATTACAATATGGACTATATTATTTTAAATTTGGTCTTCGATGTTAATTTTGTACCAAAGAAAACATGGGAGATGATGGGCGGGACACAACTAATTTACTCTAATATTCAGTTTAGACTAGCCAACCGACATAGAATTATTCTGATTGGAAGGTTAACACGGGTAACCATTGATATTGATGGCATGCATAGTATGACTGATTTTGAAGTCATTGAGATTGTAGATAATAGAAAACATTAGCTTGCATTAATAGGACTAAAGTGGTATTTTTCCAACCAGGATATTATTGATCTAAAGAAAATGAAAATGATATTTGAAGTTTATGGCCTAAGAGTTGTTGCACCATTGGATCTGATAGAAGGGAGACGATATGTCTAACACATAAGAAAAATAAGATATGGACAACTTCTATAATGTGAATACATGGATGGATGATTATGTCAATCCTACCAATGATGGTATGCTTAGTTGACGTAGTATCATCTCATGCACATCATATTTTCAAGAAGCTTTTGAAGATTGGAAACAAAGGATGCATGAAGTCCATACGAGAAGGTGTGTGCGTATCACACACTCCTTACACTAGATTAGAATAGAGGTATGTGATCCCACAAGGTATGATGGACTTATGGAAGTAAATTCTTTTGTAGAATCCTTTGAAATAAAGATACCAAAGCAATCAAGATTGTTAGAATTATATGTCGTGTTCAAAGAAACACCTACAAGATGGTGGTACACACATAGAAACAAAATAGAGAAGTGGTATCAATGCAAGAGATTGTTGAAATTCATATTTGCAGCTAAATATATTGCACAAAAGTATACGAGGCTGAGCAGTCCTTCAGACATGTTGCGTAGTGTATTGTGACATGGAATGTAGTACCCAAGGAGGAATGGATACATCTATTTCTGCACACCCTAAACACCAATCCGAGAAGTTGGTATGTAGAGCTGGAAATGCTCGAAGGCACATTGGATTGGGAAGAGATGATGATCAATTTCATAGCAACATTCAGTTTTGAAGATAAGGCTTCTTTGGTGGAAGCAATTTTACAAACTATTGAGGATAATATTTTTTCACTCGAAGATGCGGCCAAATCTAGACCATTATGTAGTGCACATAGATCGTTTGTGATAATTGAAGAGTTTCTGAAATGTTATAAGATGGTCAAAGAATATTAAGAGTAGGATAACCCATGAAATGTGCAAATACCAGATACCAAGGGAGAGTGTGCAGTAGAAGGAATTGAGTTGGGATCTAACAATTACATATAACCATTGAAGACCCGTAAAGTGAATATTGTCACATAGAAGACCCCCAAGTTTGCAAACATAGGGGACTACCGGAACACTGAAACAATTGAAAAGATTATTGATTTATTATGTGATTCTCGAGATCTATTTACGACTAAATTTTCATAGATGAATGGGATTGCTAGTGAGTTAGGAGAGATGAAGATACCTATGAAGTCATATGCTAAACTAGTAAAATAGAGGTTGTACCGAATGAACCCAATTTACAAAGAGAAAGAAAAGGCTGAGATCAACGTAATGTTGGAAGCTGGAATCATGGAACCCATTGAAGAATTAGAATGGATCAGTCTAATGGTAGTGCAAGATAAACAGACTAGAGGGACCAATATTTATGTGGATCTGCACAAGTGAAATTATGCTTGTCTACATGATCTATTTCCCACTCCATTTATAGATGAAGTGTTGGAGAACGTAGGAGGCCAAGAAGCCTATTCGTTCACTGATGGATTCTCAGGATACCATCAAATCAAGATCATGCCTAAGGATATACATAAGAAAACCTTTGCAACGAAATGGGGATGTTACCAATATACAATGATGTCATTTGGACTAAAACATGCACCAACAATATTCTCTAGAGTGGTTGTTGCCACTTTTAAGGAGTTCATTCATAAGTTTCTAGAAGTGTATCTAGATTATTGGACAATAATCAGTCTAATATTGAAAAATCATATTGAATTTTTGCGCTTGATGCTAGATAGATGTAAACAGTTCCACATTTCTTTAAATTTGAATAAGTGCATTTTTTGTGCACCATTTGGGATTATACTGGGTCACGTAGTTTGTAGACAAGGATTGTTGGTGGATTATGCAAATATTGCAGCTATTGTTGATTTACCACCACCTACTTTAGTATGACAATTTCACACTACACTAGGGAATACAAAATATTACAAGAAGTTTATCAAAGCATATGCGTAAATCACAACCCCATTAGAAAATATATTGAAGAAGGATGTCAAGTTTCAATGAAACGTAGAATGTCAGAAAGGTTTGGATACTTTAAAGGAGAATTGGTGATTGTTCCGATTATGTTATTCCTAGATTAGAAGAAAGCATTTCATGTTCATGTGGATACATCATTTGTGGAATTAGGAAAATTCCTAGCTCAACCAGGGGAAGTAGACCTATATCACCATGTTGCATTTTCCAGTAGGAAGCTATCAACTGCAGAGAAGAACTATACCACAATAGAGCACGATGGATTAATGATGGTGTATGCACTACAAGAAGTTTAGACATGATTTGTTGGGTTTGCAATTCAAGATGTACACTAACCATTATGTTCTCTGATATCTAGTCAATAAGCCATTTTTGGATGGGAATATTTGTAGATGGTTATTGTTATTTTAGGAGTATTATTTTGAAGTTGTAGTAAATCCAAGGAAGTTGAATTCAAAACCTAACCACCTGTCATGCATAGATACAAGTGAGGACACATAAAACATAGATGAGAGTCTACTAGATGCGTATCTATTTGCGATTCAGATGGTAGACAATTACTTCTTAGAAATTGCGCAGTTCTTGGGTTTTGGTATATCCTTGCATGAGTGCACGGTTGCACAAAAGAAGAAAATAGTTGTGAAGGAAACATATTATAAATTGATATATGGAAATATGTATAAGTTGGGAACAAATGGGATTTTACGATGATGTGTCTTAGAACATGAAAGGCCAATGATAATGAAAGAATCCCATGGAGGAGTTGTGGGAGGTCGTCGGGAGAGGAAAGTGATAGATCAGAAAATAATACACGCGGGATTTTAAGGGTATGCTATGCATAAGGATGCTAAGGAATAATGTCAGACATGCGATGTCTCCCAATGAGTTGGGAAGACATCAAGGAGGGACAATATTCCCTTGATGCCCCAAGTGACATTGCATCCATTTGACAAATGGGCGGTGGATTTTGTTGGGCCAATTAATCCACCTGTGAAGATATTAGAAGAAAGATACATAATTACTACAACAGAATATTTAATAGATGAGCAAAATTAGAAAATATGAAGGATTGCAGCGCACAGATAACTACACTATTTCTTTTTTAGAATGTGGTGACAAGGTTCAGATATCACGAAATTTTAATGAGTGATAAGAGGCCCCATTTCTTGAATAAACCAATTATTTATTTGATAGAGGAGCTCCAAATTTATCGTCAGAAGACAACCCCTTATCACCCTCAAGCGAATGGGACAATTGAAGCATTTAATAAAATCCCAGTAGGATCTAGAAGATACATAATTCTTGGATGTTGTGTAGAATCCATGTCTAGTAGCAAGATATGCAAACTTGTGGCATATAAGTAACAAAAGAAAGTAGACTTACAATAATATTACATTCTTTGTATACAATGACGTTATCCAACATATTATCAGGAGAACACTACACATATCACCTCAAATAATTTCAACATATAAGGGCATTGCGCATTTTAATGATGGCATGAATCATATGTACATTCAGGAAAGAATGGATCCAAAGAAGCAGTGGATACCAACACGCTTTTGATTGACAGAGGAATATATCAGCATGATCATCAATGAGTGGGATGCATCATGGAAGTTTAAGAACTAGATGAAGGGCTAGATGAAGTGTTGAACAAAGATAAGGGGGAATAACAAGTAAAGCAACAAGAACAAGATGAGAAACCAGGTGATGAAGGAGACATAACAATTAAGGAGGATGCACTAGGAGAAGGTTAAAAAAAGAAAGAACAGGCTGAGTTGAGTTCCTCAAGGAAAAATAAAATGCAGAAAGCAACAAAGGAGTAACCTATTCAGTCACCGACAGAAGATGATTTGAACAAAATTGGCGAGCAAGTCAAGATGATTTGGACAAAATGGGTGAGAAAGTTAATTTATTTTAAGAATTTTTATATTTTAAAAAAATTGTTGTTTTGCATTAGTTTGTATATATTTTTTATTTTGAGTTTAATTTTTTTAATTGGGGAAGTTTGATTTTAAGAATCACTCCCTCCAAGTATGTTTTTTAATTTTAATTTTATTTTATTTAATAAATTCTAAAATGTTAACTTTAAAGAAAGGGGGTGTTACCAATAGCACCCCTTTGATTTGGCGCAATTTTAAGGTTTCTGGTCGAAATGGTATTGGTTTTCAAGGCTATAATTTCAAACAAGTTTTAATTCTAACCCCGCAAAAAAAAGGTGTGATACTACAAGCACCGTTTTTTTATTCGAGGATCGATTTTTAAGGTTTTTGTTTGCACCTTACGATGAATTAAATCCACTATGGAAAACATTGTAATTTTAACCTAGAAAAATAGGTGTGTTACTATTGGAATCACTTTTTTATTCAAGAATAAAAACAATTACTAAATAGGAACTCTAAAAAAATAAAAACTAGGAAGAATACTTGTCAACTTAGTAACTATGTTTGGATTTACCCTCATACTTTGAAAGTTAGGATAGGAGCATATCATACATTCATTCTAGTACTTAGAAAATTAAGAAAGTAGTATATCATGAAAAATTGATGAGAGTAATGTGAAAACCTATACAATATTATTTCAAACCAATGCATTGGTTCATGCAAATAGTGCAAAAATTTTATCTCTGAATTGAACTTGGAAAAAGTATACATAATAATAATAATAATAACAATAAAATATATACAATGATATTGATTTAAATTGTGAAAATATCATCTACTTTGGAAAAGGATACATAAAAAAACAAAAAATACACAATGAGATTGGTTTAAATTGTGGAGTTATCTTCCAAAAGCATATACATCAGTGTATATCGGTTTCTAAGAATTAAGACTAATAACATCTTAAACCTAATATCATTCCTTTAAACGAAACTTTGATTTTAGATCTCCATAGACAAACCTTTGACTTTATTCCATATATTAATATAACATACACCATATATTGATGTAACAAACTTTGTACCAATTATTCTATATATTAATATAACATACACCATTTTTTTTCAATAAGCAAAAAAGTTGCTTCTTTATATTCATTAGTAATCAAAGAGAGAATTTCTTTATACATACCCAAAAAAACGATAACCAACTAATACAACATTGTTGTTTACTAACTCTAAAAAACAGAATAAAGTTGAACAGAGCTCACACCAAAATTTTCTTGAATCATGTTCTTTGTTTAAACAACAACAAAAATTACAACCTTTTGTCATAAAATTTAAAATTTTTTAGTAGCCATCTCACAAAGAAAACAATACCCCAAACATAAACAAAGAAAAAATACAAATGAGTCCATTCTTAGACTGAATACAAATAGAAATATCCTTTTGAAATTACGCCACTTTCCAGATATTCTTCATATTACAATAAACCATCCTCCAATGATGTAGATTTTTTTTATAAGAGGCATGCACCAGTATTTTGTTCTTTATAAATATGCTGGAAAGTAATACCCTTGAAAGTAGAAATCAACAATTTTGTATTTTGGCACCAATGATCCACAGAGGACACCTGCAAATTTGATAGAACTTTATCCCAATTGATGATAGTCTTGAAATCCCCCAAAACCTGCAAACAATTGATACCCAAATGAGTACCAAAGCATATGAAAGCCCATAAAGCCACCAACTATGCACGAGTACTGGTCCCTTGACCACATCCCAACCAAAAAAGAGAAATGATGATAATCATTGATATTTATTATCCCGCCACCACCAAAATTCCCTTCTTATCAGAACCACCAAACTAGCCCACTTGAAAGTTACGAAAAAAGAATAGGTTCTTTACTATAATCTTGTCTTTCTTCTATTTTCCCCTCTAATGTGCTCCTGGAAGAATGCAAAATTTTTGTAGCATATCATGTTTATATTGTGTTTTTTGTCATTACATAACAAATCATTTCTATATTTCCAAATGCCCCAACAAATGAAATCAAGTAGTTCTTTGACCATTTCCATTTTGAATTCTAAATATTCATATTCTATACCAAAGAAAGAATGTACCAAGAATAAAGGATATTTAGTTAATATAGAATTATCCTCCAAGTATTTGTAGTAACAAAATGAGATACAAAAATATGTTGGATTGATTTAGTATCATTTTGACATAGAATGCATATATTTGGACCATGCCATCCCCTTTTCACTAAATTATCCCACGTTAAGATCTTAGTTTCAAAACATAACCAAAGAAAACACTTTATCTTAAGAGGGATATACCATTTCCACATTTTTCTATGCGACTAGGTACCAATGTAGCTGGTAGAAAACGAAGAAATAACAACATAAATAGACTGTGCATTTACCTGTCCATTTTTATTCTAATTCCAAACTATGGTTTCCTCATTGTCATTCAATCTAATTCCTGCATGTATGATCCCATATGTATATGTTTCCCATTCACAAGCCATTTCACCAACCACTCCTAGTTCTAAAGATGCGAGCCAATGTGCATATTCACAAAATACTCCACCAAATTTCTGAATTTGAGACAAGGAATCAATCCCACCATCAGATATAACTATAATCAAAGGATCTTATAATTTGTAGCATTCCTCTCCACAAACATATGGATCAATTCCAATTTTGACTTGATTTCCAACCCTAATTTTCTAGGAGAGACAATTTCCCAACTAAGGATAAGGATGTATAAACCCTTTCTAGCAAATAGACACATTTTCTACCAATTTGTTGCTATTTCTAATCCAATCCACAATAGAAGATCTCCTTGAATACTTGACCTTCAAAACTTCACTCTAGCGTCCCTCTCCAAAGAGCACCCTCCAGAAATTTTTTAGACTTAGTGCAACATTAAACCATTCCATATTTAAAATGCCCCATCCACCCATATTTTTAGGCAGATATACCCTTTCCCAAGCTACCAGATGATACTTGTCTTTGAATCCTGAACTAGACCAAATAAATTACATAATTTTACTCAACAGATTTATAATAAAAGCATGAACCTTTAGTAGGGAAGTCCAGTAAACAGGTATACCGGTCAAGACAACTTAAACCAAAGTGAGCCTACCACCCAAAGATAACCATCTATAGGACCAGTGATTGATCCTATTTTCCACTTTCTTCACCAATCATGTCCAGTATTTGGATTTTAAAAATATCCCAAACATTTGAAGCCAACATCTAAAGACTCATATTTGTATGGGAATAAGTTCTGAATATCAGCAAATACTTTATCGGAAACACCAGATCTTAAGAAACCATATTCAACAAGGCTTACTTCCATACATGTAGCAACACAAAAATATTGATAATCTCATGAAAATAAGACCAATCCTCAATAGAGCCATTCCCAAATAGTAATACATCATTAACAAACAAAATATGTGAAATAAACCAGGAAGCTATCATCTTCACACCTTTGAGTTTTCCATATGTCTTTGCTTTATTAATTAACTTGATGAATCCTTCAACAATAAGGAGAAAAAACAAGAAGGATGCCTCGGTCCTCTTTTACTCTTAAAGAAACCAGTTGGTGAAACATTGACAAGGACACCAAATTGAGCACTGGTGAACACATGACATTATCCAATTTGTAATTGAGAGGGGAAGACCGATTTGGAGCAACAATAATTGAGAAAAACCCAGTCAGCCTTATCATACGCCTTCACAAGATCCATCTTAAGAATTAGGGCATCCAATTTTTTTTATCTTAATAGTGTGTAAACATTCTTGAGTAATACCAACAACATCAAGTATTGATTCTATTTGCCTAGAAACTGATTTGTTTAATTATTATTAAAGACGTTATGGCTTGGTCGTACCGTTGGGGGATTGATGAAAATGTCACTTTGCAAAGTATCAATAACATTAAAAATATTATTGCTTCTAAGTTTAAAGAGAAAATGTAAGGCAAGAAAGAATTAGAGGTTAAAAGAAAATTAAGATATTATAAGGTGGTCATTAACACTAATCTAGAAGATCAAAGTATCTCTTTGTTTAAACTAGTTCGAAGACGAAAATAAATATAGCCAAGATAAAAATGGACTCTCATGATCTTCATAGTGAAACCCAGCACTGCACAATTCCTAAAACATCGTGGGTGGAAGGGATTTGTCATCTCTATGAGACTATGAGTAGTGAGGATGAAAGTCACTTTCTCTTAGAGTGTCCTGCGTATATCCACATCAGATTGCAGTTTCATAATCTTTGCTACAATATATACCTCTCTTACCTTCTAACATGTCAAAACTATGGTGACCTAGGAATTCTTCTTTCTCAGCGTTTTGAGTATCGAAATAAAATTTTATAGCAAACCAAATAATTTGTTTCCTTCTTCTTAAAACCCGCTAAACCAAAATTTGTTTCAATAGACATTAACCATCATCACCATCATATATATATAAATATTCATATACACATATAAAAAAATATACATATACACACATATACATATGTATATACACACATAATACAAACATATATATATATATATATATAATTCCATCAAAATAAGTTTTTTTTAATAACCATATTTATGTTTACCTTCATTATTTTATATCCAAATAAATTAGCTTACCAAATAATACAACAATCTCATTCCACCTTTTGTTAAGACATCAAGAACTCGAGTACATTACATGTACTTTAACTTTTTAAAATCTAAGGACTACTTTGACTATGACTAAGGTGGACATTTCGCAAGGCAAATTTGGATTCAAATTTTCTTAGAGGGCTTCAAACACATTTCCCCAATTTCTCAAATCCCAAGGTTGGTCATATCTATCAGTATTCTATCGACACGTGTAAGCCTTCCAAAAACTATGTTGACTTTTCCAAATAATAAATAGATAACCTACTATATTCACCATACCTTCCCTACATATATTCATTTCCAAAATTTCTATTAGGAACGTCCATAGATTTGGATTGTAGGTACCGAGTTTTGTAACTAAGGACGATTTTTCTCTATTTTCAATTGGATTTTATTGGTTTTTGGCTATGAATTTTTAGGGAATTTTCAAAACCTGTAAAAACGTTGCAAAATTTTATAAAGTGTGGGTGTTCGGGGTTTTTATGCCACGTGTTTTAATTTCTGCACTTAAAATTACTCAACAAATAACATAAATTAGAAGATTTTGTGAATTAAATTCATAAAATTCCGGCTGAAAATCAATAAAAAAAAATCAAAATAATCTCTTAATTAAAGAACTCTAAAAATTACTAAGAATAACTTACATTAAATGGCCTTGCTCATGGTCAACAAAATAACACAAAGTACATTATAATAAGTGGGTATGGCCCTGGCCCCAATCTTGTTTACAGTCAACAAATTAATCTAAGTACATTATAAGTGGGATGGCCTCCCCACAATGAATGGGCATTATGATTCACTGCTCCAACCCCTTTTTAATGATTAGATGAACAGCTATACCCCATTTTCCATTACAACTATTATCAAATTACCAACTGATCGCTTTTTATAAAGTGAAACCCCTCATTTTTGGACCACTACAAAAAGCGAAAACACCCCATTTTTAGTTAGAGGAGAACATAGTGAGAAAATGAACAAGGTGAAACTTCCCTGCAATCTAGTTTCAGAAGGTAATCCAGAGTAAACCTCTATACATTTACCCACCGACAACCTAATTAACAAGAATTGAACCGTCCTCACCCAACAACCACTTAATTAACAAGAATTGAAATATCATGCGGTGAAAGGACCACATTGCGCCCTTACTTTTCGTATAAAGGCTTTAAAGTACACTTTATTTATATTTGTTAAAGGTTTTATATATAATAAACATTTTATTGCATAAATGTTTTGAGTAATGTTTTGAATCACATATCAAAGTGTGACATTTCATGAGACAATCGACATAAAAAATTTCATATAAAATGTCAACTTTTAATATGATGAACACAATCTTTAGTAAATCTTTTAAAAAGTAGAGCCTTGTGAGATTTTAGAGTGTTTTTAAAATGATTTGTTTTAAATGGTACAAAATGATTTTCCTATTAGAAAGTATTTACTTAAATTTAACAAATATTTAATATTTTTATTTTCTATTAAAAAATATTTACTTAAGTTTAACAAATATTTAATATAATATGATATATTTATGCATGCTTTACCATATTATAAGTAGGGTTAATATAAAGAAATATTTAGATATGGTGTTTTGTAGGGTTAATATAAATAAATATTTAGATATGGTGTTTTGGCTTATTGGTTTAGAGGGTTTTGGTTTTCCTTTTAGAATTTTAACTTTCTCAAGGGCATTATGCCCTGTCATATTTAGATTGGTTTGGTGTTTTCTGGCGGCGTTGCTTGTTGTATTAGTTTTTGGTTTTGTTTCATTGTATGCCTATATGCTATAGTGTTTCGACTCTTGTTTTTTGGAGATCAGATGTTCTTTTGGCATTTCAGAGATGTATTTTGTGTTTGTATCTCTTCTCGACTCTTTTGAGGAAGTTTGTTTGTTATCTTTTGATCAGATCTGGATTGTCGTCATTTGTAGACTGTTTTAATTATGTTGTTGGGGCAACTTTCATGTTTTTCAAAGACTCTTTGGAGGATGTATTCATTGGGGCCTTTTTGATACAGCTTTATAATATATAAGGTTATCTTTTCGGTTGAAAAAAAAAACTCTCTCAAGAACTTCAATCTTGATTATTTGATTTACTCAATACTTACATATTTTTTGTTATTAAAAGAATATATCAAATATATTTTATTAGTTTTAAAAAGACATAATGTGATTAAAAGATGTAATCTGTAAAATGAGATTGATAAATTACAAATTATGTCACTTTGAACCAATACTCCTCAAGTTTTACATAGGCAAAGCCATAATATAGAATGAGCAAGGTGTCCAACTCAATATACACTCGGGACATGTTATTATGAGGATTTTTAAATAAATATAAAAGAAAGTTTATATTATAAAAATGGGGGCGAGGTGGAGGTCTTAATATATACTTCTTGGAATGTTATTTCAAGTGATTTTTTATAAACGCCCTTCGTTGCTAACATATATAAAAATGTCATTTTATATATAGGTTGAATAACAAGATTTTAAAAATACTTTGAAATATGTAAATATAGTGTACAAAATATATATCTAGCAAGCTATGCAAGTTTGAATAGGTATCCTCAATGTTCAAATAATGAGTCCATATTATAGAATGAGGCTAGTTGCAAGTTTCATTAAATATTCTTAGACATGTCATTCTAGAGTTTTCCAAATTGACGCATAAAGAAAGTCCATATTCTAGAATGAGATGTAGGAACAATTGTCAATAAAATTTCTAGGGACATGTTACTATGGGATTTCCCAAGTAAACGAAAAGAGTTTCTTAACACATTTTGTTTGAGGATTCCAAAGTAGATACATAAAAAGATGATCCATATTATAAAATTAGATGAGGTTCAAATATCAACAGATACCTCGTGTTTGAGTACATTAAATGGATTGTCAAGACATGCCATTTGAGGATTCCTATGTAAATAAATAAAGACAATTCATATCTTAAAATGAGGTGAGGTGCAAGTTTCAATAGATATCTTAAGGTACAAGGAGTCCTTAAGTAGTTAAAAAAGGTACAACACTAACCTAAGTGAGTTGAGGCAAACTCTCATAAAGTTAGGATAAACTCCCAACGTTTTGGCTATTTTTTTTATTACTGCCCCCCACTGCCCTCCCCCTTCATTTATAATGATTTTGTAGCTAAACTTTTGTAATTATGATTTTGTATGGTTGTAACACTTAATTTCAAAATGTTTTATGGTTGCGGACCTGTTTTCCCTCTTGGAGGGAGGGCCCAGACTTATCTTGGAACTCTATACCTACTCAACATGAACAGGTCTGTTTGTAAACTCATATGTACCACCATTTTCTTTTTTTAATAGATTATAATTTACAAAAAATAATAATGAATTTGTTTGAATCGAATTGTAGTATAACACTTAATTTCAAAATGTTTTATATAAGATTTAGCTCACTCTATAATGCCTTGTTGATAAAAAGACAAAAAAATGACTTGTTATTCTACTCCAAATTCCCACGAATAGAAGTCACAATAAAATAAGCTAATCATGTAACAAATAGACCTTGTTTTCAATGCTTTTTCAATAAGGATTTTGACCAAATTTTGGGATTATAACTTTGAAAGAATAAAATAGTATTATGAGGTTGTTCCAATGAAAATAGAGGCCTAAAAATCTATTTACAATGAAGGAGCTTAAACATTCAACAATTGTTTGATGAGTTTTGACCAAAATCAAGTGAACTTTTAAATATAGGCTAAGCATTGTTCAAATCATGTTTTTGAATGCATATTAGGATTCAACCCCCAATTCAACTCTCCCACATACCCCTTTGCATCTAATTTAAGCAAATTTAAATACTATTATTCCAATCTTAAGTTTTTTTTATATAATTATTCTCAATATTTTTTTTATTAAATTAATCCCAAAAAATATGAATGAAATTGTAAAACCCAAAAAATAATGGGTAAAATTGTAAAACGTTTAGACTATGAAATTTACAATATCAGAATTTATGAAATCACAAATTTTCAATGACAAAATTTTATAAAATTATAAAATGAAGAAAATAATTTGCTTTTGTACAACAAATTTTCATTATCAAATTTGTAATTTTTCATCATCAAATTTGCTAGATGATTAGATAACTCCAAACGAAAAACAATCACACCTCTTAATCATCAAAATACCCACACAATCAAGAACACCTCTTAATCATAAATAAACACTTGTCACCCTCGACGCTCCTCCGCTTGTTGCTTTTGTGGAGCCCGTTTTCCACTTAACCATTCAAAACCAAATAATGTCCGTCACATGTCGTGAAACCCCTGTCGTCTGATTCTAATCAATCAAAATCTCGGCTGCCGGAATCTTTCACAACAAAATACAAACCATACGGCCTACCTTCACTCCCGTCGAACCGTGGTTAAGTCAGCCCAACCCCAGGCCGTGCCAACCGTAGCCGCGGTCACGGGTCCTTAAAATCTGTTCGAGCATTGCAGGGTCCAGAATTCAGTCATATCATTTGCAATGCAGAGGCAGACGGCACTGAACTCATTCCATTCACATTGCATTTGCATTTGCATTGCATTGCATTGATCAAAGATTCAATTCTTTAACCCACCTGTTACATACATATGACTGTATAGTTCTTGAAGATCGACTGATACGCATTCCGCCATGGATCGATTCTCATGCTCTGCCGGATTTCTGATATTCTTGATATCATTTGGCTCTGTTCCAAATGGGAATGGGGATTCTTCTATTGATTCCCCCAGCGGCTCTATATTAGAGGGCTTGCTGGAATCGCCATATACAGATTTAGTAGAGCTAATAAAGAAGGCCTCGATGTTACAGACACTGGAAGAGGAAGTGAGCCGCCACAATGTGACCATTTTTGCGCCCCAAAATTCCTGCTTCGAAGGGCCGGCACAGGAGAGCTTCAGGAGGTTCCTTCTCGAGGCCGGGAACTTGAAGCTCCTGCAGAGATTGATCGACATTCATGTCATTCCCCGGCGGGTCACGGCGGAAAAGTGGCCGGCGACGGCGAGCTTCTTCAGAGCCCTGTCTACTGATTTTCTGCAGCTCTGGACGTCGGGAAACAGGCTCAAGGTCGGATTCATTACTGTGGTGGATCCCAACGCCGTTATCCGGAGCGACGGTGTCGTCCATGGTGTCGATGCGTTCATTATTCCGAAGATCATACAGCGAGCTTTCGACGAATGGAAGAAGCGGAACGAGGATAATTTGGCACCCAAGGGGTCTCAGCATGCCCGGGGTTCCATGATAAGCCCCATGGCAGAGAAAGAGAACTGAGTCCTGTCACCTCGTCCGTCTTATTCTTATATTGTTAACCTGTGATTTTAATAGCGTTCAGGTCATATGGTTAGCTCTGTGCTAATCACTTTGTACTTTTGATTTGAGTGTTATATTTATGATTTTAACATGGTTTGTGGTTTCGCTGATGTTTTATTAGTTAATTTATTTTACATATAATATAAATAATTGTTTTGTTGTATTTTTGGTAATTTGCTAATCTGTGAATATTCTTTACCTTATGGTATTATATTTATTGTTAAATTTCATTTACGTAATGTTATTATCTTTATTGTTAAATTTCATTTAGCAGTGATGTTCTGTCATAAAATGGTTATTTATTTTTAATTTATAAAAAATATTTTGAATTTTATTATCATAACAAGTTATTATAAATATTTAATGTATATAAGAATATTCTGAATTTTATTAATAATAATGAATTATTATTTACCAAAATCAATATTGAGTTTGTGTTTGTACAATTAAATAATAATAATTTTCTAAATATAATTAATATAATCTAATGATATGTGAATTCGGAAATAATTTCACTTTATTTTACAATAAAACCTTTAACTTCTCTTTAATTCATTTTATTTTTAAATTTTATAAGACATTTTGATAATCCAACTTTTTTTTTTCCACATAAACAAAATCGTAAATATTATTTACATGCACTGATGGATTAAAAGTCCATTGTCACACGGAAAAACAAATTAGTCAAAGCATAAAGCTTTTTACATCAAGAACTGTTGGATCAGTTCATAACAGCTCAAAAAAAACAAAACATCTATATCATCTTATAGATCAACAAAAGGCGTTATATATGCAAAGTATGTATTTATATATGCAAAGTATGTACTTAAAAACCTGTACAAGTTCTGATGATGAACATTACATTCAAAAACCTTCTTCAAAAATGAGACTGAAAAAGTTTACATTAAAATAACCCTCATCAAGTATATCTGAAAAAAAAACCAGAATTGTATCCAATAAAACCAGCAACAAGTATAATCCAACACCCGTCCCGTTCCAAAACTCCAGCTTTAGCTAACCCATCTGCCTTTGAATTTCTTTCATGATAGATATGCTTGAGCATCAAATGTTCAAACATATCTGAAAGCCTGTTTATTTCATAAAGAACCTGTGCAAGTTCTAAGTTCAACAATCGAAACTTACCATTAGCCCAATTAATGACTAACTGTGAATCACCGAATAACTGGATTTTTACAATATTTTTCTCCTTAGCCAAAGTAAGCATGAGCTTTAAAGCACAAATCTCTGCAAAATTATTAGATCCAATCCCTAAACCAGCCTTAAAAGAAAAAAAATGCTCATCAGAAATGTAAATCATACCTCCAGCACCACAAATTTTTGGGTCACCAGCAGAAGATCCATAAAAAATCCATCAAAATATCCCCAAGGGTATGATTTATCAATATCTTCAACAGCAACAGATTTGATATTAACAGTCAAACTGTCTTGAGGTAAAGATCTCATCAAACCCAGACTCATAATAGAAACCTGAGCAGGAGTCATAGAAATGTCTTCAAAGCAAACAAGATTTCTGGCTTTCCAAATATTCCATAAAACAATAATTGGTAAAGTTTTAATATATTTAACTTTTATATTTAATCACCAAGTCTTCAGGCAGTCAATAACAATTCCCCCTGCCACAAATTGTTCAACGTTAATCTATCCTACGCTGCCACACCTATTCTGTGATAATCTAACCGACGCTGCCACACTATTCTGTGATTGTTTATTAATCAAATTTCTACTTTATATTAATGGTTTTTAATTTAAGCGGGAATGCTTTATCGGACCAAAAAAAAATAATTTTACAATCACATGTCCAACTTCTTTATTTATTTTCATAACAATTTATTTTTGGCTTAAGGGAGAGGAACCCCAAGGCATTTTTATTTATTTATTTATTTTACTATAGGCGTAACTTAATTATTTGTAATTTTGAGTTTGTTTTTTTTTTCTAATTTATATTATATATTTGTTTTTCTATAACAAATTCTAATGGATATTATATTAATCACAAAGTTTTAAGTTTTCTAATCTTAATGTTACTATAGTGTATTTTTGCTTGAGACTCATGGGTGAATATTGATGTGACTTAAAATGAAATTTCTGATTTCAATGTTACACTTTTCAAGAAAGGTCAATTCTTGGAATTGACATGATACACTTGTTAAGCCCCTAATGTANTTATATATATATATATATATATATATATATATATATATATATATATAATTTTTTCATATTAAATTAAAAATATATATATTTAATCATTTATGTACATAAATTTGTTCACAAATTTGATTGAAAGATTGGACAACAATAATTTGGAGGAAGTTATTTGATACAAATATATTGGATTCCAACTTCCATCACAAACTTGAGTGGAATTAATTAGCCTTTGGTTTTGGGAAAGAAGGAACTAGGTTATATAGATGTAAAAGTTGAACAAAATAAACCACATAGGAGACACATGACTTATTCATATTGCTTCATACTCTAGTGAAAACAATATGTAATTGTAATATTAAAAGTATTATTACATCTAAGTTTAAGAAGTTGTGTTGCAGGAAAGAATTAAGAGATAAGAGAAGATATTATGAGATGTCAACCATCTATGTTTTAACTAGCATAAAGAAGAAAATCAGCATTGCTAAAATAAGAACCACCTCTCATAAGCTACAGAGTGAAACATGGTGTTGTATGATTCCTAAAAGGTTTTGGGATGAAAGAATTTATCATCTTTGTGATACCAAGGGGTTGAAGATGAAAATCATTTTCTCATAGAATGTTGTGCATACACTCACATTTCATCTTTGTGATACCAAGGGAGTTAAAGATGAAAATCATTTTCTCATAGAATGGGGTGCATACATTCACATTAAAGCATTTTCTCATACAACTGTCCTGCATACACCCACATTAAAGCAAGCTTTTAAAATATGTGTAAAACACCAACTTTCCTAACCTTTTACTAAATAATTCAATGATTCTTTACCCTTTTTTAATCCAATAAATCAAAATTTATCTTAATAAACTTTAACAATCATCATCATTAAAATTCTATTTTATTAATAAAAAATCTTATTATTAAATTTAAACTCAAGATCTAAGTTCCTTTAATATTTACACTACTAAATTCCTATTTTATAGCCCTGTATGCATCAAAGTACGTACAACTACAACAATGCCAAAAGTTTTAAATTTAAATTCATAACTTTTAAATAAAATAATAATAATATTCCAATCAATGTTATTCAAAACACATTTTCTTAGATTGCGTGCGACCAAATTTTCAATGTTATTTGAATAGTTTTTAAAGTTCAATGTGACTTTTTCACTAATAAAACAAAAATAATTTTACAATCATAATCAGTGTATTTATATATATTATTATAAGTTTCACCAATTTTCACAACTAGAACTTTCACTTTATTTTTAAAATTTAAATTAACAATTTCATAATCCAACGAATGCTCTACCCTCCTACACTATTGTGTAATGGTTTTGAATTCCATTTCGGTTGTATTAATTTGTTCACGCATTCGTACAAGATTTGGGTGACCTTCTACACTATTATGTGATGGTTTTGAATTCCATTGCGGTTGTATTAATTTGTTAGCGTTCTCACAAATCGATTTGGGTGACTTTTTAAGTAGATTTTTTTAATTTTTAATTTTATTAATATTTAATGGGATGAAGAAAACACTTTTTATACTTTTTATTTTATTTTTTCATTCTCACTTTGGAGCTTTGCAACTTCACCTAGGGTTTAAGAATCGAATAGTGGACAATGTTTTGATGGATAGGGCTCCTTCCCTAGCCACCCTCCCTCCCCTCTTATGCTTGGCAACTAGTACCGATGTGTTTGATCAAGGTGGAGTACTCAGAGGAGTGGGGTCGATGCCCTTGCGTGGTGATCCATGGAGTGGCGTCCCAAAACCTTTTGCGGTGGTGGCGACAATTAGAGGCGGGGATGCATACCTTTAACTCGACAAGGTGTGATGGTCCTTGCAGTTGGGGGCTTCTTCGATGGTATTCAATGGTGGTGAGTTGCGTGGTTTGTTTCTTGCATCCCTTTCCTTCCTCAAGTAGTCCGTGGTAGCCTATTCTTGCACTTTTGCGAGTAGTGGATCCTTCAGCGAGGGGATCCTGCAGAACAATATACCTCCTTGGCTAGGGAAGGCTCGATGTTGTTTTGGTTTTGTTTGTTCATGTTGGGAAAGTTTATTTCCAAACGAGCTATATCTGTGGCCATTTTATTTGTATATTTTAGCTCTTTTTTAGCAGTATTTTGTTTTGGTGCTTAATGCATAGTTTGGATGTCCTGCAATAGGGATTTTTTTGTTGTAGTTTATTTCTATTATCATCTCTTTGGGCAATGTAATTTTGTGCTTATGCACTTGTAAACCTTCCAGTTATGAGTAACGTGTTATGTTTTCAGTAATAGAATGCGATATTTTTTTCGTGGAAAAAAAGGTACAATTAAAAAAATATCTCTCATAGCGATGAATTATAGATTTTTTTGATGGATAGGTAAAACTTGGTAGTTGATGTTATCAAAACATTTCAATTTGGATGTCCTGCAATAGGGATTTTTTTGTTGTAGTTTATTTCTATTATCATCTCTTTGGGCAATGTAATTTTGTTCTTATGCACTTGTAAACCTTCTAGTTATGAGTAATGTGTTATGTTTCCAGTAATAGAATGAGATATTTTTTTCATGGAAAAAAAGGTACAATTAAAAAAATATCTCTCATATCGATGAATTATAGATTTTTTTGATGGATAGGTAAAACTTGGTAGTTGATGTTATTAAAACATTTCATCACTGAAGTGTTGTTGTGCATAAGGACATACTATACAAATTAGGAGTTGAAAGACATTTTTAAAAGTATTTCAAGAAACTAATGTCACCATATCCTAAGTATGTATTCTATAAAATGTATATATTTTGACTAAATTCAGAAGTAATATATTGTTATGAGTTTCTTCGTACACATGAGTGTATGATAACATTTGAAAAGGTAGAGTGATTTTCTTGAGATGTTTTTCTAGACTAAGAAAGGTCATATCATGAATTTGAAATAAAGTCCCTGTAGCCCGAAGTTGGGTAAAACCTTTCTCTTGTGCTAACTTCTGGAGGCGTCTTAAAGCCATATATCCCTGAGATTATTGGTGCCTCTTCGTAGATTGGATTTAAATTGGACTGAGTGTTGTTTAGTGAGATAGAGTATGCCTCCTAGGTTGTAGGTTGAATCCTGCCCCTAATAGATCTTATCAAAAAAGAAACAAGAGTTAGACCTATCTTTCATAACTTCTCCTAACTACCTTGGTGGCATGTTCTTGTCTTTAGTATTTATTTGGTGATAGATTGCATAAGCTTGTGAGGTGACCTAGAAAGTTGTCATGTTCCTATTTTGAAATAGTATGGAATTACATTCAATCTATATGCCCCCTTAGTACCAAGTATGGAACGATTCTCTGTAATTTTTCATTTCACGCCTTTCATACCATTTTTTAGGAATTCCTCCATATTGTCTCCATTTCATATGTTGTTATAACCAATCCAAGTACCAATGTCCCTACATACATGTTGAGCAAAGATACAATCATTGAATAGACAAATTATAGTTTCAACTCCTTGCTTGTATAATAAACAAACACAATGTCCTTCCTTGTTCCTTTTTTGAATCATCTCCCATGAGAGGAAGTTACTTATTTATTTGAGCAAGAATGACTAGAATTTGTATTGAAAAATATGGTCAAACCAAACAACAAAAACATGCAAACTTAGACAATCTTTTTGGGACTTAAACAAAAATATACAAACTTAGATAAAGCATAATGTAGAAAAAGTATATGATTATTGGCAAGAATATGTTTCCTTCCCCAAAAAGGGGTGCATCCAATGTAAGCTTATAGATTGACAATATATTCGATTATGTGTCTTTTTCTTTTTGATCCCTATTTGATTTCCTTCCCCTAGTGAGGGGAGGAGAGGGATGTGGAACTTTCTTCAAGACTCTAGCTTAAGATGGAGGATTTGAAGAAGCTCGAGGAACCTCTTCTATTGTTGGTCTTTGGACTGAAACTTCATTTGGGACCTCTTCAAAAACAATAGTAGCATTTGGATCCACAAAATTTGTCGATGGAACAAAACTACCTTCAAGTTCTTCCTAAATACCAACTTCAACATCTTTAGTTGATTTCTTAGTCTCATCATTTTCAGTCTCCAGAAATATTTAAGGGATTCAATGTTAGGATTATTAATTAATCCTCCCTTAACCACCATAGTCTATTTGTCTTTTCCTAGCTTAGGAGGTCATTTCCACTTCACTAGTTCCATGGGGACTCACTTGGGGCCACCTAAAACTCAATGCGTCTGTCTGCATGAGTTTAGGATCTCCAAGGACCAATACCTGTAATTTAGGAACCCACTCTGAGTAGCACCAACAATCTCCATCAATTGACCCTAGTCGACTCTGTTCAATTATGTTCAGTTATGCTATGATTCCCATCAGTTAGATCGCTCTTAGTCATCCTAGCACCACTTTACATGATTTGAGAAAAGTAGGGCACTTTTCTCACCTAACCCAGCCATTTAACTGGTTGTGATCTGATTCAGTAATCTAGTGGTGATTTTCCCACATCGAGTTAGCTCTAGAGCCAGTTCAGGTTGGTAAATTTGAATCCCATCTTAGGCATTCGAATTCTCTTATTTATAACACCCTTATATTGCATACAATATACTGATTAATGGATGTAATATTATTTTTCCAATTTTGTCTCCATGTGTGTGCAATTTTTCCTTGAATAATTTATTAGTGTTTACTATATTCTTCCTCTCTTCTGCATCCTTCTTTTTAAAGTTAATTCATGGAGGATTGAGGATCCTATGCTTCATTAAATTAAACATGGTATTAGAGTAGGTATCCAGGACAACTTCAAACCTCTGAAACTTCCATTGATGCAGTAGAAGCAATTGGGTTCCAGATAAATCCTAGTATTCTTTCCTTGCTCCCTCTGGATTCTATCCAAAGAAGTCTAGCCATGTGTGATGCACCTAGAGAAAATGCACATGTCAAAGTGGAGAGTGTTTGAATTGGTTTGATTTCGAATTGAAGGGTTTTTGCAGTCACTTTGGTAGGTTATTTGAATATTTTTTGAAGAATTAGTTGTTTCTTGAAGCTATATGATGGAGAATTCAACAACTTTGCCACCTAGAACCCTCACACCCTTCAATTATCTTGAATGGAGGGATGATATGCAGATTGTGTTACGCAACAAGGGTCTGTACAAGGTCACCATGGGAATAGATGTCGAATCCTAGCATCATCTTGAAAATCAAAGTATCTGAACAAGCTTGATGAAGCATTTGGCTTCATGTGCATCCACATCTCCAAGGAGATGCGCTTTCTTCTTGATGGACTGGTAACTCCAAAATAAGTATGGGAGAAGCTCGAATCCTTGTTTGGAAAATAGGATGACCCTAGAGGCCATATTTTGGAGAATGAGTGGATAACATTACAACCCAACAACTTCGAAACTATACAACATTTTTTCTCAAAATTCAATTCTCTTGTCATGTAATGCAAGCAGTGCAAGATTGAGAACAAGGATGAGCAATTGGTGCTCTCCATTCTGAGCAAACTTGGACTAGAATATTTAGTGTTTGTATCCACCTTCCACTCTAGCTGGAAACTCTTCATTGGCGAATGTTATCCCTTGATTCCTTCAAAAAATCTCTAAAACGGGAACAAGACAAGATGATACAGATGGGAGCCATCATAGCCTCCACAAATCAAGATCTCTTGGCCAGTGAGACAAAGAATGCATAAGCAAGGAGGAAGCATAAAGGAAAGGATAAGAGGAACATAAAATTTGAACCTAAATAAGATTTTAATCTAGCAGATGAAGCCTTAGGATCTAAGAAGGAAAAACATCATAGGTTTGACAAGGGTAAGTGATCCTACTGTAAGAAAGGAACAATACAGGGAAAGGTTGTATGAAGAAGACAATAGATCAGATGCCAAGACTCCTTGAGCAACATAATATTTCCCTCCCTCATCTAAGCCGTGCTCAGGTTCCTGCTGGGGACAACAATCAACTCAATGAGTTGAGCTCAGTTATGGCGAAAGCATATGAAAAGAATCAACAAAGCAGAAAACACACTAGGTCGACAAGAAATATACACACAAATAATATGCAAGAATTCGAACCAATTTATTACTTCTGTTTCATGAAAGATGGAGGACTCAGATGATGTATATTGCATTAGTGTACATGATTATATAGGATGTCGAGACGCTTGGGTAACTACCTGCTACGTTTAGTTACAAAGAAGAAGTTATACCGGTTCAGAATTTCAACTGTCACAGGTAGAGCATGTTGGTATGTTGTATGTCAAGGCAGACTCATCGAGGTGGACTTGTCAAATGAACATGTTGAGGCAGACTTGTAGAAGGTGAACCTACCGAGTGAATATGTTGAGGTGTACCTTTCGAAGGAGAACCTGTCGGTTGCTAGTTGGATCATTCCTCCTTCCTTAAGAAAAAATGGTCTCCATTGTGTATTCATTCAGGTGAGGAATCTTGTTGGCTATTTTAGTAGCAGAGTACTATTTTCCTTGCACGGTGAGATGTCCAGCTTGAGCCACTTGAAACAAGGGAATCAAGTTCATCCCTGTATGTCGTATGTGTTGTCCCACAATGGTGTCACAAAGAAAAGGTTCCTGAACATCTGGATGGATGTCTTCGAGTTCTATTATCTACAAATCATTTTGTTCCAACAATGGTGCATGATATGGTCGAAGTAGATCTACATTGAAAACTGGAAGTAGATCTACATTGAAAACTGGATGCAGGAATGTCGGGTTGGAAAGAATTTTCTCCAATCTGTTTAAGGATACTGTATGGACCATATCGCAAAGGTTTCATCTTCCTGTATGGACCAGTGAATCACTCCTTCTTTAGATGTAACCGGACTTGATCCCTAATTTGGAATGAATGAGGAATACGATGTTTGTTGTGTCGAGCCTTAGCTTTTGCATTAGCTCGTTGCAACATCTCCTGTGCTTACTTCTGAATGTTGTAGATTTTATCTCTAAACTTCAATTCTTTCCCCACTCTTGTCCTTCAAAGTTGGTGTCATTCGACTATGTCAAGGAATTGATTAAGTTGATAGGTGCCGAGGGTTGAAATCCATAACAGATCTCAAATGGACTCTTTCATGTAGAGATGTGTTGAGCATGATTGTAGATGTGCTGTATGTATGGAAGGATGTTGTCCCATGTTCGACGTTGCTTGTGGTTGTACATGTGAAGAAATTGCATGACTACGCGATTTACAACTTCCATGTGTCCATTTGTTTGCGGATAGAAGGATGTCGACAAAGAAAGTCTCGTATCGAGCTCTTGCCAGAGATTTTTCCAAAAGGTGTTGAAAAATATAGCATCTCTATTGGAAATAATGGTTGTTGGGAGGCCATAATGTTTCCACACATGTTCAAAGAAGAGTTGAGCAGTCTATTGTGCTGTCATAGTCTTCTTGAATGGTATGAGTATAGCCATCTTGGAAAATTTGTCGACTACTACTAGTATCGTGTCATACTGATGTTTGGTAGTAGGATATCCTGTCAAGTAGTCCATAGAAATAGATTCCCATGGTTGAATAGGAACATGAAGGGGTGTCTACATTCCTTGCCATCAATTTGGTGGTTTAGTAATGGCACAAACCACACACGATCGAATGTACTTGTTGATGTCAAATTTAAGTGCAGGATAACAGAAATACTTTTGGAGGATAACAAGTGTTTTGGTGACTCCAAAATGTCCTGCAGTCTTGCTGTAGTGCGTGTCCCAAATGAGCTTCTGTCGGTGCTCACCGGTTGGTACAAAAACCTATCCTAACTTGTATAGCAAGGTGTCCTTCAGGAAGTAGTCGATAGTCGACAAATTATCAGTCTGAAGCTGTCTATAAATTGCATAAAAATCACATTCTACTGAAAACAGTTGTGGCCAAGTAGTGGTGTCATAACCCTGCATACTCATCATTGTAGATAGTAGAGTAATGGGTGGTCTTCTGAGACCATTGATTGCGGCATTGGATTTGGATTTTCGATACTTAATTACCAACTGAAATTGTTGCAGCTAATTAGTCCACTTGAGTTGTCGGGTTTTCTATAGTTTCGACTGGGTTGGAGTGAACTGCAAAGGTTTATGGTAAGTGAGGATGACCGTTTCCTTGCTAAGAATGTAGTGTCTCCATTTCTTAAGAGCTTGCACAATGGCATACAGTTATTTTTCATACGTCGAGTACCTTCTAACAGTGTCGCTGAAAGTATCGAAATGAAACACGACTAGGTGATCTGATTATGTGATCACTGCACCGAGGGCATAGTTTGATGCATCCATCTCAATCTCAAAGAGTTGACACAAATCAGGTAACACAATTATTGGTGCTGTACAAAGCTTTTTTTTTATTTGTTCAAAAGCTTGTTGTTGTGTGGGTGTCTATTTGAAGATAGTCTTCCCATTTCCTTTGATTAACTGATTTAAATGCCATGCGATGTGGTTGAAGCCAAGTATGAATCATCGATACAAATTCTCCAAACCAAGAAACTTCTTAGTTCATGAATGTTTTGAGGAATGGGCCCATATTTGAGGATCTATAATTTTTCTGGGTCGACATGAATTCCTGTAGAGTCAATTACATACCCCAAATATTTGATGTTGGTCATCGCAAATGAGCATTTGTCCATGCTTAGATATAGTTGATGTTGTTGGAGAGTGTCGAAAACTTGCTGAATTTGTTGGACATGTTCTTCCCATGATTGACTAAAAATCAGGATATCGACGAGATAGACAATGACACATTTACCGATGAAAGGTCGTAGAAGGTCATCCATACATCTCATGAAGGTTGTAGGTGCATTGGTTAAATCGAAAGACATGACTAACCATTCAAACAATCCTTCCTTGGTATTGAAATCCATTTTCCATACATCAATGGACTGATTGGAATCTGGTGTTATCTCGACTTGAGGTTGAGTTTTGTAAAGAACTTAGCACCTTTCAAATTGTCGATGAGTTCATCAATCTGTGGAAGAGGGTATCTGTTCTTTACTGATATTTTGTTGAGATCCCGATGGTCGATACACATGCCCCAAGTCCCATCTTTATTTGGAACTAAGACAATTGGACTTCCACAAGGAGAGGAGCTGGGACAGAAATTACCCTTGTCGATCAAATCCTGGATTTGTATAGGAATCTCTTCATTTTGGAGAATGGATCTTTTGTAAACAGATGCGTTAGGTAATGAAGAACCAGGAACAAGTTTAATGGAGTGTTTTACTTGAAAATGCATAGGTACTCTGTAGGGTGCTTGAAATATGTTCTGGTATTCTTCAAGAATGTTGTCGATCTATTCTTGTTGTTGGGAGCTGCGCTGGTCGGTGAGTTGACTCATTGCTACAATCTTGCTGGAATGTTGAGGCTTTATCATGATTAATGTGAACTTTTTAGCATGATTGATAAGCTTCTTTTTTTGTTTGGTAGATATCATAGAAATCATTGATGTGGGTTGTTGCTTTGGTATGCCATACCATTGATTCCGGATTTTGACAATCACCTTCTGAGGCCGTGACTGATATGTGCTGTGTCGATCCCATAGGTAGGGTTTATTGAATAGAGAGTCGGCTACAGAAAGTGGTGCCACGTCACATAGTACTTCACATTCAAAAGGATTAATGAAGTAGGTGAGTCGACATTGCCATGTGATCCTTAGTTCCTGCCCATCCTTCATCCAACCGATATGTAAGGATGTGGATGTGGAGTGGTGACAAGACCTAATTTCTTCACAAGATCTTCAGAAATAAAGTTCTTTTGGCTACCAATATCCACAATCAGATGTAATGGAATTTCCTAAACCCATATCCGTGTATGGAACAGTTTGTCTCATTCCTCCTCATCAACGATGGTCAAGGATGTCGGAGTGGTCAAGGTCGAAGCCAAAATGGTTGATGCATCTGGATCGGATTCTACTAGGGTTCTGTTGGATAAGTCGGATGTTGACAATTTTTCCAAAAATGTCTTTCGAGCTTTTCATTTTGACGTATCGTGCCATGCTGAATTGTGATAATCACAACATTTCCCAGTAGGATCTTGTTTGCTGCGATCGCTCTTGTCTTTCTGAAAGTTATTATTTTGGTGATTGGGATTTGGTGGAGTCAACTGATAAGGGTTCTTGAACTTGTCGAAGTCGACTGGTGACTTCTTATCAGATGTTTGACTTGTTGGCTTGTTCACGAAACGTGCTTTTCCTTTCTATTTAGCTTCAATCTTGATGGTGTAATGAAATACATCCACAAGCATACCGATAGTCAGAAAATCCATCTCCTGTTGAATGTACGGGGATAAACCGCTGGTGTACTTCAGGACAAGAAATTTCTCTTCTTCTTGGACACCAAGTCTAGCAATGAGTCGATAGAACTCGTCAGTGTAACTCTGTATGGATTGGTCTTTCCATTTCCTTAACTGCTGCCACTTCTTATACTGTTGTTCAAGGTACTTGGGTGGGTATAATTCCTTTCGTACATATTCGACACATTTTACCCATGTGTCTATGGGGTCTTATTATTTTTTCATCTTTGTCAATAGATTCTCCCACCAGCAGTGTACATAGGTTGACATCTTTAAGGACGCAATGGTTATCTTTTCGGCTTTAGAGAGTTGATTTACTGCATAGTAAGATTCTAGTTGTTGTACCCAAATGTTCAGTACAACAACTAGAATATGTCGAGAACCTACTGTTGGGGCCCCGAAATTCGCAGGCGGAAACAGTAAGGGATTCTCCCCAATCCACGTTCCCAACTAGCTCGTGGACTGTTTGGAATAGGGAATCCGTCCGGTTTACGGTCCGGCTACCGTAGGTCAAAGTAACAAAACAAGGCTCTACCGGTTGCGGCCCGGTCCACCGTGAATTTTGTATTTTTGACTTAATGTATGATATGCAAGTGCCTAACTAACAATGCAGGGTGCTAAAGATGCAAGGAACAATCACAATGTGATGCGCAGGTTCTTACCTCTCGTCTTAAGGTTCACAAGCACCCAAAACACATACAACACGAAAATAAAATAACTACCTAAACTATCCCTAGGGAGCAGAGTTATCATTCATTGGTGAGTAATACATTTTGTACATGCATTATGAAGAGTTACAGATAGCTGATGCTTCATTCAAGACACATGAACAATTATAGATATTTAAACAACCAGATAGCCGATTATTTTATGAATAACATTTATCACTCACAGTGGAAAACAACCCAAAAGATACTGAAGAACATTCAACAAGAACATAGGTTCAGGAAGTTAAATACTCTCACAGTAAATGAAACACAGTTGAAAACGAAATAGTTCCTCTTCAACATTATTCATCTAGTCACATTGATACATTCCACATTTCGCTCTCTCCAGCAGGCAAAAGTTGCACTTTCTGACTGTAAAACGAAGTAGTTCCTCTTACAAGCAAAAGAGTTTACAAATTTTTTAGGGAAAAAGCCCCCGTAACTTCCCCCTTTACAGTACTTAAACAAAACAGTAAATCGTTTGGGTTTCCCCCAACGCATGACCTTTCTGTCTCCCCAGAGTTTCCTATCTTTCCGAGTTGTCTGTATGCACTCATGATTCTTTTTAGTAACGGGCCAGCAGTCAGGTTCGTGCCTTTAGCGTTATTGACTTTGTCTTCCACTTCGAGGGCCCTTTCAGTGATCTGATCGGTGTCATTTCGATTTTTCTAAATTGTTCTTCTATGTCTTCACGCATCAGCTCCTTACGCACACCTGCAATTGACCCACGTGTATTATCCATTTGGGACCGTGCTATGAAACAGAGCGGCGGATTATACAAACTGAAATGACTTCTCCACAAAACAAATGGCCTGGTGCACCATGGCAGAAGTCGGAAGGATGCTGACATCGGAAGTCAAAGGCTTGGCTCAGCCGTGACAGCAGAAGGAAAAGAAGACTAAGAGACGTGGTTCAAAGCTGTGGGCGAGAAAACTCCATCGGAGATCGGGTGACTTTGACGTCAGACGCCAAAAGGACTTCCCAGCCGTAACGGCGGAAAGACAAGCACTGAAAAGATGCGAAACGTGGGCGGGGAAGGGCTTAATCGGACGTCGGAAGACATTCGAATCGGAAGCCCAATAGCTTTCCCAGCTGCAACGACGGAAGGGTAAAAGCTACGGGCAAGCGATTGAAGACAAATACGAATCGGACGTTGGAGCGATTTGGACTTCGGACGCTAAATCTTTTTGGGAGCCGCAATGGCGGAGGGAAAAAGAACAAAAGTAGCTGATTTAACAGAAAAAATAAGTGTTCGAAAGCATTTAAAAATCAACAACAGTCAAGGACCATTTCATTTTTAAAACGACGGCTTATCAAAGACAATTGGCAAAACTAAACCCAACTATGCGACCCACTGCAAGAATTCAAGCGTAAACAAATTCTGGGAAAAGACTGTATATAAATTGTTCAAACATCTAGACTTAAAGCATAACCGACGATACATCAAGGATGAAACAACCTGAAGCGATATTCAGTTATGAGGAGGGGCCCCAAAATTTAAGAGATTTGGGGAGAAAAGTTGCAGCAGCAACAACTGGCGATTACCTGGTGAACCTAGATCTCTGGGCGATTAACCTTTGAGTGACAGACTATTTAACAACAAAAGCATCATATTGAATTCTTCCAGCAATATGGATTTATCAAATGACAGAAGTGTGTACCCTTAATCATTGATGACAGTCCAATTAGGGAGAGTGGAAACCAGAATCGTCAAGTCCAGATAACTATGCTGAGGCTAGAGGATGAGTTTCATTATTACCTTTGTCTTCAGGTGAATAATAGCTTTGGACACCATAGGATTGTAGCATATGGTAAACAAAAATATTCGTTTGTTCCGCATTCCCATGCCATTTTAACACTTTTTCTTGTGCTTTTGGACTTTTGTCCGTTTTCATATGAGTTTGCTTACATGCCTTTCTTACTGAATTTTGATTCAGGATCCTCTATCCCATAGTGTCCTTTTGTGTGAGTGGTGTACTTCAAGTTTAAGCTCATGGACGGAGAGGATCTCGCGGCAATTTAGTACTTATGATTTAGCATCTGCTTTGATGTATGATGCTTTTCATATGAGTTCTTTGATTCTTATCTGCCTTTTGGCATTCGTTTCTTGGCATGGGATCATTTATATTTAATATACTGTTCACCTTGCTTCTTTCCATGGGTCCTCTGCTGTCATCCCCTAGACATTTTAAGTGTGACGTGGATGGAGCCCCAACATAGCATTCCAGATTCTCTGAATCCGGTTTATTACACAGGGATTAAGCAGGACTTCAATGCACACAGAACTATTTGAGAAAACGACTAAACTGGAAGAAAATCTTTAATATAAACAGCAACCCACAGTCTGATCACTAAATTGTTCATCAGTCCCAAAAATTCTGATGTTCCCCATGCAACCGCAGGTTCGTCCCCTTTATTGAAAACAAGAAAAAATCAAACTAAAGCAAATCGAAAAACATGACTCAAAAGACTACTAGACGGATTATTTATACACAAGACAGAAGAAATCAAACAACTCAGGAAAAATAAGGCTTGAGAACCAAACCATTTATCGGCAGGTTCTCCTACCACCCCTGCAGATCTTGTAGCTTATAGGTAGAAGGACCAAGCTTAGCGGCAATCTGAAAAGGACCTACCCACAACTGCTGGAATTTGGTATGCTTTCCCTTCTCATCCTGGGGGTGGTCCCATTTGAGGACTAAGTCTCCTACTTCAAAGTCTTTTGTCCCAGCTTTGTGCTTATCTAACGATCTCTTAACTGACTCTTGTTGTTGTTTAAAGCGTTCTTTGGCTTTAGATCTAGCTTCTTCTACTTTCAGGAGATTATATATTCTTATCTGTAAAACTTCATCATCAGACCCCCTAGACTCTTGAGCTAGTATGGAAGATGGTAGCATGATATTGGGAGGAAGGATGGCTTCTTTACCATAGACAAGGGTATAAGGTGACACTCCTATTGGATACTTGGGGGTGACTCTATCGGCCCACAGGGCGTTCGGTAGTGCTGAGTGCCAACTCCTTTGGTTTTCTATTACAGTCTTCTTTAGGATTCTAATCAGGTTTTTATTAGAGGATTCAGCCAGGCCATTCCCTTGTGGATAGTAGTTAGCAGAATAATGCAATTTTATTCCTTTATCATGAGCAAAAGCAGTTAATTTAATTGATGAAAAGTATTTAGCATTATCAAAAACTAACGAAACTGGAACTCCAAACCTGGTCATGATGTGGTCTTGTAAGAAGCTGATGACTTCGTCTTCATTTATCTTGCGCAGCGGAATAGCTTCGACCCAGCGAGTGAAATAATCTGTAGCGGTCAGAATGTACTTGTGTTGGAGAGAAGAATTCGGTTTTATTTCTCCAATAATATCCAACCCCCATTGCTCGAATGGTTCCGTGATCATCACAGGATTTAGGGGTGCTGCTGCTTTAGGTTGTCTCCCACCACACCTTTGGCAGATGTCACATCTCCTGGTATGTGCATGTGCATGTTTAAAGAGTGTAGGCCAATAATAACCTGCCCTGAGGATTTTGTGGGCTATAGTGTCTCTTGAATAGTGTCCCCCAGCAGGCCCGTCATGCAACTCTGTCATTACTTTCTTTGCATCTTCCTTTTCTAGGCATCTGAGAAGAACCCCGTCATAATTCTTTCTGAACAATACCCCTTCAACAATTTTATAAGATGCTGATTTAAGACGTAGCGCTCTTCTTTGCTTGGAGTTCCAATGTTCTGGTAACAGCCCTACTTGCAGGTAATGCACGAGGTCTCTGTACCAAGACTCGGGAGCGGTGAATAAAGGACATACATCCATTACCTGTAACTCGGCCTCGTCCTCCCAGGCTTGTTCTTCATCGTTCCCACTTTTAGTCATCAGTTTGCACAACCCTTGACCTTTCACTATAGAAGCTGGCTTGAATTCAAGGTCGTACTCTTGAAGAGTTGTTACCCAGTTACCCCTTCTTTCTCCTAACTCTTTCTGAATGAGAAGGGATCTTACAGCTGGGTAGGGGACTATTACCTTGGTTCGATTCTTCAAAATATAAGGTCCTAATTGCTTTAATGCCTTAAATACTGGGTAAGCTTTCTTACCAACGGCTGGGTAGTTTAATTCAGCCCCTTGCAGACCAATGCTCATGAAGGATATTGGGAATTCATCCCCCCCTTCTTCTTTTTGGGTGAGCACGGCTGCCAATGAATCATCGGATGCAAATGTATACAGAATAAAATCTTTGTCAAAGTCTGGGCTTTTCAAGGAGGGTGCATGTGCAACATCAGTTTTAATTTTGCTGAAAGCATTCTTTTCAAGTTCAGTCCACTTGAATTGTGCATTCTGCTTGACCATCTGCTGCAGCGGCTTAACAGTCTGAGCAAAATCAGGGACAAATCTTCGCACGAAGTTTATAGTGCCCATAAAAGACTGCATCCCTTTCTTATTATGGGGCAAGGGGGTTTTCTCAATGGATTTGACTCTTTCTGGATCAATAGAAATTCCTGTCTTTGAAACTATGTGACCCAGCAACTTGCCCTCTGTAACAGCGAACACACACTTTTTAGGATTGAGGGAAATGCCATATTTTCGACAGCGTTCAAAAATTTGCTTTAAGTGAAACGCGTGCTCTTCTCTTTTCTTTGAGAATATTGTAATGTCATCAAGGTACACTACAACACTTCGTCCAATCAATCCGCGGAAAGCTATGTCCATAGCCCTCTGAAATGTTGCTCCAACATTAATCAGCCCAAAAGGAATCCTTCTATAGGTAAAGGTTCCCCATTTAGTTTTGAACGTTGTCTTTAATCTGTCTTCTTTGGCTACTAATACTTGATTAGCCAGAGAAACCATCTAATAATGAAAACAGTTCAGAACCAGAGACCATTTGCAGCAATTGTTCCATGGGCGGCACAGGGTAGTTATCCTTATTGGAAGCACGATTCAAGTTCCTAAAGTCCACGCAGAGCCTGATTTCTCCCGACTTTTTTCTTACTGGTACCAGATTTGATACCCACTCAGAGTGTCTAACTTTGAAGATGATTCTAGCATCCAATAATTTCTTTACTTCACTCTAAATCAGCGGCTCCAATTTTGGATGCATTTTTCTCAACGGCTGCCTTGTATGGCTTGACGCCTGCTCTAATGGGGATGACATGTTTGATGATACTGGTGTCGTATGTTTTCAAATATTTGTACGTCCATGCGAAAACATCTTTATATTGTTTAAATAGACTGATGAATTTTTCTCTTTCTGTTGGCGAACAGCATTTGCCGAGATTCACGAACTTAGGATTTGTTTCAGTCCCTAAATTAATCAGCTCAAACTGCAAAGATGAGCTGTGGGTCTTCACGTTGGGTGGTCTTTTGAATTTTTCATTTAAATCAAACATTTTTTCCAACGTTCTGACTCCTTTAGGAATGAAATTATCGTATTTCATCTTAGCCTGATGCTCTTCATCGTCTATGATCGCTCCTTTGAACACCTCATCATTCGTTAAACATTCTATGATCTGCTGGTCATCATCAAACACTCGTAGGTTCGTAATCATATCAGGTACAGAGGGCCTGAAAAGCAGTTCGATAGAACATCAATTATTAGTGGGTACGAGTCTGGCGGCTGATGTGGTCAACAGATCAGCAGCTGCGTTTTTTATTCTTGGAATTGAAATAATGTTAAATGCATTAAAATATTTCAGCAAATCCCATACCTCATTTTGGTAAGCTTTTAAGTGAGGAGATATACAATGTATTTGATTCCGGATTTGTTTCACAATAATTTCAGAATCCCCAAAAACTTTTAGATTACTTACCTTTAATTCAATTGCCTTCTTTAGTCCCTGCACCAGTGCTTCGTACCCAGCTATATTATTAGTACACTCAAACTCTAATCTACATGAAAGGAAATGTTTATTCTTCTGTGGGTCGATCAGGACACAGCCCGCCCCTGACCCTTCTAATGTCTTAGAGCCATAAAAAAATAAAGTCCAAAAATTACTAACTACTGAAAATGAATCTACTCCTACTGCTAAATCTACTATTTTACAGTCAATCTCATCATCTTGTGAAAATCGAAGGAGATCAGGCTGGGTATCAGATGTGTTGCTGGCTTCTTCTGCTTGGTAATTACCTGGTTCCAACTCAATAAAATAGTTTCCCAAGACAGAATCCACAGGTTCATTCTTCTCTTCAAGTCGGGTAACATTGTACTTCATGTGAGGCTCCCTCAAAATCTTAATCTGGTTTGGACTTCCTTTGTACGGAAACCACAGATGTGACCAATCAGAAGTGAAATATCCATTAAGTTTGGCCGACCAATCTCTGCTCAGGATAAGGTCGTACGCATCTGGTATATCAGCCACCACAATATTAATGACATGGCATACTTTATCATTTGAAGCTAGATGGTTGAGGACATCTTCCATCTCACCAACTACCTTCACATCTGTCCTGTCCAACTGAACTACTCTCCACGGGGATGGCTTAGGCTGCCCATTGATTCTTTTACAGACAGATATCGACATGACATTAATAGTTGCCCCTGAATCTACCAAGCAATTATGTACATTGTAGTTAAAGATTTCAAAAGTAAGGGGAAAAGGTGGATGCTTGTGCTTGGATTTACCTCCACCGCTGTTTTCTCTAATCTCTTCTTCTTCTTCCGGTTTCTTGTTAGTGGGCGTCTTCTCATCTGATGTTTCAAGGGCTCTCAACAACCTTTCTTTTTGCTGCGGCACTTTGCACATCTCGAATAGTGGAACATTCGATTTTATCTTCTTTAAATCCTCCACAATGTCATAATCCATCTGTTGTTTTGTGGGATGATGCCTATCAGCATTCTCCTTACCTTCATTTGACTTGGCCGTTGTATCATTCTGTCTAGGACTTTGGCTGGTAATAGTGAATTCCGGAACTTTATCAGCCAAGGAGTTATTTTGAAATTTCTTCTTAATATTTCTCTGTAACCTCTTATTCTTTGGGAGTATAAGACTGTCTTCTTTAACCGTCCCTTGGCTTCTTGTGGCTACATTGGTTTCCACAACGTCCTTGTACCCTTGAGTCTTTTCTTCTTCAGTGTCAAATAACGAGACAGAATTCCATAAAGCCATGGTTTCTTCTTCCTGCTCTTTAGTGGAAGTAGAAGTAGAAGTATCTTTTCTTTCTTCTTCTCCCTCTTCTGTTAATCTAGAATCTAACAGTTGATTCATGACCAACGTCATCGAATTAATCCATTGAGGACAATTCTTTTCAGAGTGTGGCTGTTGGTGGAAAGTGCAAAAATTGTCCAAGCCTACCTCTGTTAAATTCATAGATGCAGCATTGTGAGGAGGAGGTTGAGACTGATGGTTATCCTCTCTTTTCTTATAATATGGCTTATAAAATTTTTGTGCTTCCTTTTCTTTCTCCATATCTATGATTTTGTTTGAAATTTTCTGCATCATTTTGGCCATGTTTTCCAAATTTGGAGACTTTTCTTCCTTAGGTTTAGTGAAAAATAAGGATTTTCTTCCTGTGCCTTTCTCTCCAGACTGTTTTGGATAGTCTTCAATGCTTTCTCTTTCAGCTTCCACCACTTCAGCCTCTTCATAGGTTTCCGTCAACGTAGGCTTGGCCCTGCCTTTGGAAAACATGGCCAGAATAGGGCCTAAAGCCGAAGTATAATATTCAATCAGAACTTTGTCTGAAGGTATATCCGTTTCAGAGAAATTCTTGAGATAGGCTACAAACCTTTGAGTGAAACTGTGCACTTTTTCTTTTCTTTCTTTCTTCAGTGCGCACAGCCCTTTCATGAGAGCTGCATGAGTTTTCTGAGTTGCGTACTTACTTCTGAAAATTCTTTCGAAGGTATCCCAATCAAGGATAGAGTTAGCAGGCAACCCAAAGTACCATGATGCTGCAGCTCCTTTAAGGATATGCGGGAACAGTCTGCAGACTACATCTTCATGCTCCCCAGCCCTCAATCCTTCTATTGCCAAGTAAAAACTCTGCAGATAATCGTCTACTAGTATCTTCTCATTGGGGTCAAATTTAGGTAGCAACTTTTCAAAGGATTGAGGAAAATCATGTAATGGAGGGGTCAGTTTTAAGGGTGATCTGGCTCTCTATGCAGGTGGCAGATTTGGCGGGTTAGGTGGTTGGTTTGCGTTTACGCCAGCCATGAGTCTGGGTGGAGAGTGAGGAGGTGAACCAACTGGAGTGTGAGCGGGAGAACTGTGAGAGGTTTCTGGGCCTTCTTGATTCAAAGGTAGCACAACTTCTTGCGAGGCTATTTCTACCAGCTCTTCCCAGTCTCCGACCAACATTGAGCCTTCCGCTTCAGGACGATCCTTCATTTTATACTCTCTTCTGGGCAGTTCGGGGATGATTGGAAATCCTCCAATATTCTTTACATATGCCCTGGTGTGTCTTCTCACATAATTAACAACTTCGTTGTCAACAGAATATAGATGTTCTCTTTCTTCTGGAATTGGATTATGGAACCCACTGCTTTCAGAACTGTGACCGGTGGACTATTCTCGGGAAAACGGGTTTCCTCGGCTAGCCATACATTGGCGGCCCTCCTTCTAGCGCCAAAACTGTTGGGGCCCCGAAATTCGCAGGCGGCAACAGTAAGGGATTCTCCCCAATCCACATTCCCAACTAGCCCGTGGACTGTTTGGAATAGGGAATCCGTCTGGTTTACGGTCCGGCTACCGTAGGTCAAAATAACAAAACAAGGCTCTACCGGTTGTGGCCCGGTCCACCGTGAATTTTGTATTTTTGACTTAATGTATGATATGCAAGTGCCTAACTAACAATGCAGGGTGCTATAGATGCAAGGAACAGTCACAATGTGATGCGCAGGTTCTTACCTCTCGTCTTAAGGTTCACAAGCACCCAAAACACATACAACACGAAAATAAAATAACTACCTAAACTATCCCTAGGGAGCAGAGTTATCATTCATTGGTGAGTAATACATTTTGTACATGCATTATGAAGAGTTACAGATAGCTGATGCTTCATTCAAGACACATGAACAATTACAGATATTTAAACAACCAGATAGCCGATTATTTTATGAATAACATTTATCACTCACAGTGGAAAACATCCCAAAAGATACTGAAGAACATTCAACAAGAACATAGGTTCAGGAAGTTAAATACTCTCACAGTAAATGAAACACAGTTGAAAATGAAATAGTTCCTCTTAAACATTATTCATCTAGTCGCATTGATACATTCCACATTTCGCTCTCTCCAGCAGGCAAAAGTTGCACTTTCTGACTGTAAAACGAAGTAGTTCCTCTTACAAGCAAAAGAGTTTACAAATTTTTCAGGGAAAAAGCCCCCGTAACTTCCCCCTTTACAGTACTTAAAAAAAATAGTAAATCGTTTGGGTTCCCCCCAACATATGACCTTTCGGTCTCCCCAGCGTTTCGTATCTTTCTGAGTTGTCTGTATGCACTCATGATTATTTTTAGTAACAGGCTAGTAGTTAGGTTCGTGCCTTTAGCGTTATTGAATTTGTCTTCCGCTTCGAGGGCCCTTTCAGTGATTTGATCGGTGTCGTTTCAATTTTTCTAAACTGTTCTTCTATGTCTTCACGCATCAGCTCCTTACGCACACCTGCAATTGACCCATGTGTATTATCCATTTGGGACCGTGCTATGAAATAGAGTGGTAGATTATACAAACTGAAACGACTTCTCCACAAAACAAATGGCCTGGTGCACCATGGCGGAAGTTGGAAGGATACTGACATTGGAAGTCAAAGGCTTGGCTCAGCCACGACGGCGGAAGGAAAAGAAGACTAAGAGACACGGTTCAAAGCTATGGGCGAGAAAACTCCATCGGAGATCGGGTGACTTTGACGTCAGACGCCAAAAGGACTTCCCAGCCGTAATGGCGGAAAGACAAGCGCTGAAAAGATGCAAAACGTGGGGGGGGGGGGGGGGCTTAATCAGACATCGAAAGAAATTCGAATCGGAAGCCCAATAGCTTTCCCAGTTGCAACGGCGGAAGGGTAAAAGCTATGGGCAAGCGATTGAAGACAAATACGAATCGGACATCGGAGCGATTTGGACTTCGGACGCTAAACCATTTTGGGAGCCGCAACGGCGGAGGGAAAAAGAACAAAAGTAGCCAATTTAATAGAAAAAATAAGTGTTCGAAAGCCTTTAAAAATCAACAACAGTCAAGGACCATTTCATTTTTAAAACGACGTCTTATCAAAGACAATTGGCAAAAATAAACCCGACTATGCGACCCACTACAAGAATTCAAGCGTAAACAAATTCTAGGAAAAGACTGTATATAAATTGTTCAAACATCCAGACTTAAAGCATGACCGATGATACATCAAGGATGAAACAACCTGAAGCGATATTTAGTTATGAGGAGGGGCCCCAAAATTTAAGAGATTTGGGGAGATGTCCAGCTTTAGCCACTTGAAACAAGGGAATAAAGTTCGTCCTTGTATGTCGTATGTGTTGTCCCACAATGGTGTCACAAAGAAGAGGTTCCTAAACATCTGGATGGATGTCTTCGAGTTTTTTAACTACAAATCATTTTGTTCCAACAATGGTGCATGATATGGTCGAAGTAGATCTACATTGAAAACTGGATGCAGGAATGTTGGGTTGGAAATAATTTTCTCCAATCTATTTAAGGATACTGTATGGACCATATCACAAAGGTTTCATCTTCCTGTATGGACCAGTGAAGCACTCCTTCTTTAGATGTAACCAGAATTGATCCCCAATTTGGAATGAATGAGGAATACGATGTTTGTTGTGTCGGGCCTTAGGTTTTGCATTAGCTCGTTGCAACATCTCCTGTGCTTACTTTTGAATGTTGTAGATTTTATCTCTAAACTTCAATTCTTTCCCCACTCTTGTCCTTCGAAGTTGGTGTGATTCGACTATGTCAAGGAATTGATTAAGTTGATAGGTGCCGAGGGTTGAAATCCGTAACAGATCTCAAATGGACTCTTTCATGTAGAGCTGTGTTGAGCATGATTGTAGCTATGCTGTATGTATGGAAGGATGTCATCCCATGTTCGACGTTGCTTTTGGTTGTACATGTGAAGAAATTGCACGACTATGCGATTTACAACTTCCATGTGTCCATTTGTTTGCGGATAGAAGGATGTCGACAAAGAAAGTCTTGTATCGAGCTCTTGCCAGAGATTTTTCCAAAAGGTGTTGAAAAATATAGCATCTCTATTGGAAATAATGGTTGTCGGGAGGCCATAATGTTTCCACACATGTTCAAAGAAGAGTTGAGCAGTCTATTGTGCTGTCGTAGTATTCTTGCATGGTATGAGTATAGCCATCTTGGAAAATCTGTCAACTACTACTAGTATTGTGTCATACTGATGTTTGGTAGTAGGATATCCTGTCAAGTAATCCATAGAAATAGATTCCCATGGACGACTAGGAATAGGAAGTGGTGTGTACATTTCTTGCCATCAATTTGGTGGTTTAGTAATGGCACAAACCACACACGATCGAATGTACTTGTTGACGTCAAATTTAAGTGAAGGATAGTAGAAATACTTTTGGAGGATAACAAGTGTTTTGGTGACTCCAAAATGTCCTGCAGTCTTGCTGTAGTTCGTGTCCCAAATGAGCTTCTGTCGGTGCTCACCGGTTGGTACAAAAACCTATCCTAACTTGTATAGCAAGGTGTCCTTCAGGAAGTAGTAGATAGTCGACAAATTATTGGTCTGAAGCTGTCTATAAATTGCATAAAAATCACATTCTACTAAAAATAGTTGTGGCCAAGTAGTGGTGTCATAACGCTACATACTCATCATTGTAGACAGTAGAGTAATGGGTGGTCTTCTAAGATAATCGATTGCGGCATTGGATTTGGATTTTCGATACTTAATTACCAACTGAAATTGTTGCAGCTAATTAGTCCACTTGAGTTGTCGGGTTTTCTATAGTTTCGACTGGGTCGGAGTGAACTGCAAAGGTTTATGGTAAGTGAGGATGACCGTTTCCTTGCTAAGAATGTAGTGTCTCCATTTCTTAAGAGCTTGCACAATGGCATACAGTTATTTTTCATACGTCGAGTACCTTCTAACAGTGTCGCTGAAAGTATCGGAATGAAACACGACTGGGTGATCTGATTATGTGATCACTGCACCGAGGGCATAGTCTGATGCATCCATCTCAATCTCAAAGAGTTGACGCAAATCAGGTAACACAATTATTGGTGTAGTACAAAGCTTTTTTTTTATTTGTTCAAAAGCTTGTTGTTGTGTGGGTGTCTATTTGAAGATAGTCTTCCCATTTCCTTTCATTAACTGATTCAAATGCCATGCGATGTGGCTGAAGCCAAGTATGAATCATCGATACAAATTCTCCAAACCAAGAAACTTCTTAGTTAATGAATGTTTTGAGGAATGGGCCCATATTTGAGGATCTATACTTTTTCTGGGTCGACATGAATTCCTGTAGAGTCAATTACATACCCCAAATATTTGATGTTGGTCATCGCAAATGAGCATTTGTCCATGTTTAGATATAGTTGATGTTGCTGGAGAGTGTCGAAAACTTGCTGAATTTGTTGGACATGTTCTTCCCATGATCGACTAAAAATAAGGATATCGACGAGATAGAAAATGACACATTTACCGATGAAAGGTCGTAGAAGGTCATCCATACATCTCATGAAGGTTGTAGGTGCATTGGTTAAACCGAAAGACATGACTAACCATTCAAACAATCCTTCCTTGGTATTGAAATCCATTTTCCATACATTGATGGACTGATTGGAATCTGGTGTTATCCCGACTTGAGGTTGAGTTTTGTAAAGAACTTAGCACCTTTCAAATTGTCGATGAGTTCATCAATCCGTGGAAGAGGGTATCTGTTCTTTACTGATATTTTGTTGAGATCCCGATAGTCGATACACATGCCCCAAGTCCCATCTTTATTTGGAACTAAGACAATTGGACTTCCACAAGGAGAGGAGCTGGGACATAAATTACCCTTGTCGATCAAATCCTATATTTGTATAGGAATCTCTTCATTTTGGAGAATGGATCTTTTGTAAACAGATGCGTTAGGTAATGAAGAACCAGGAACAAGTTTAATGGAGTGTTTTACTTGAAAATGCATAGGTACTCTGTAGGGTGCTTGAAATATGTTCTGGTATTCTTCAAGAATGTTGTCGATCTATTCTTGTTGTTGGGAGCTGCGCTGGTCGGTGAGTTGACTCGTTGCTGCAATCTTGCTAGAATGTTGAGGCTTTATCATGATTAATGTGAAATTTTGAGCATGATTGATAAGCTTCTTTTTTTGTTTGGCAGATATCATAGAAATCATTGATGTGGGTTGTTTCTTTGGTATGCCATACCATTAATTCCAGATTTTGACAATCACCTTCTGAGGCCATGACTGATATGTGCTGTGTCGATCCCATAGGTAGGGTTTATTGAATAGAGAGCCGGCTATAGAAAGTGGTGCCACATCACATAGTACTTCACATTCAAAAGGATTAATGAAGTAGGTGTGTCGACATTGTCATGTGATCCTTAGTTCCTGCCCATCCTTCATCCAATTGATATGTAAGGATGTGGATGTGGAGTGGTGACAAGACCTAATTTCTTCACAAGATCTTCAGAAATAAAGTTCTTCTGGCTACCAATATCCACAATAAGATGTAATAGAAGTTTCTAAACCCATATCCGTGTATGGAACAATTGCTCTCATTCCTCCTCATCGACGATGGTCAAGGATGTCGGAGTGGTCGAGGTCGAAGCCAAAATGGTTGATGCATATGGATCGGATTCTACTAGGGTTCTGTTGGATAAGTCAGATGTTGACAATTTTTCCAAAAATGTCTTCTGAGCTTTTCATTCTGATGTATCGTGCCATGCTGAACTGTGATAATCACAACATTTCCCGGTAGGATCTTGTTTGCTGCGATCCCTCTTGTCTTTCTGAAAGTTATTATTTTGATGATTGGGCTTTGGTGGAGTCAACTGATAAGGGTTCTTGAACTTGTTGAAGTCGACTGGTGACTTCTTGTCAGATGTTTGACTTGTTGGCTTGTTCGCGAAATGTGCTTTTCCTTTCTATTTAGCTTCAATCTTGATGGTGTAATGAAATGCATCCACAAGCATACCGATAGTCAGAAACTCCATCTCCTGTTGAATGTACAGGGATAAACCACTGGTGTACTTCAGGACAAGAAATTTCTCTTCTTCTTGGACACCAAGTCTAGCCATGAGTCGATAGAACTCGTCGGTGTAACTCTGTATGGATTGGTCTTTCCATTTCCTTAACTGCTGCCACTTCTTATACTGTTGTTCAAGGTACTTGGGTAGGTATAATTCCTTTCGTACATATTAAACACATTTTACCCATGTGTCTATGGGGTCTTATTCTTTTTTCATCTTTGTCGATAGATTCTCCCACTAGCAGTGTACATAGGTTGACATCTTTAAGGATGCAATGGTTATCTTTTCGTCTTTAGAGAGTTGATTTACTGCATAGTAAGATTCTAGTTCCTTCAAGGTTCGGTATGTCCAGATTCATTTGCACTTTGAAGGGGATGATTTTATCGGAGTGAGGTCATGTCGAGGATTCCTCAGAGTTCGCAGTGGCTCTCATGAGAATATTGCCGAACTGGGTGAACATTTCAATTCGTTGGAGAGCCAGTGATTTTTCTATGAGTTGTTCTGTCTTGTCCATTGAATGTCTATTGTTTGCTTCTTCGGCCATCTTTTCTGAGTTGTTCTGTCTTGTGTTGCTGATTTTGTGAGCGTGTTTGAACATGCATAAGTTAAATAACTTCGATGCAATTGCTTATGTAACTTAAGCTCTGAACAAGATCTTGCTCTGATACCAATGATCTAGGTCATGCCCAGGTGCATGCTGGGGACAACAGTCGACTGAATGAGTCAAGTTTTTAAGGTCGAAGCATATGAAAAGAATCAATAAAGCATGAAACACACTAGGTCAACAAGAAATATACACACAGACAATAAACAAGAATTCGAACCAATTTATTAATTCTGCTCCATGAAAGATGGAGGAAATAGATGATGTATATTACATTAGTGTACATGCTTATATAGGATGCTGAGATTCTTGGGTGACTACCTGCTATGTTCAGTTATAAAGAAGAAGTTATATTGGTTCATAAGTTCATCCGTCGCAGGAAGAGCATGTTGGTATGGTGTATGTCGAGGTTGACTTGTTGAGGCGGACTTGTTGAATGAATATGTCGAGGTAGACCTGTCGAAGGCGAACTTGTCGAGTGAACATGTCAAGGCGGTCTTGTCGAAGGCGAACTTGTTAGATGCTGCTTGGATCACTCCCTAAAGGCTCAAGGAAGGATGACTCTAGAGATAAGATTGACGATCATGAGAGATTCCCTGCATCGAAGGCTAGATTTTCTAATTATCATGACTTCCTCATTGATTAAGGAGCCTCCAATCACATGCTTTCATCCAAAGAATCCTTCTCTTCATTGTAACTTATTGATGGTCCAAGTATTCACATGGGAGATGAAACTCAAATCCAAGCTCAAGGAGAGGGTTTAATCAAGTTAGAGAATGGAGTGTTCAAGAATGTCCTCTATGTGCCCTCCTTAGCTGCAATTTTTTTGTCTGTATACCAGATGACTCAACTAGGTTAACCTAAGCGAGTAGTATTTGGTCCTGACTCAATCGAGATATAAGATATCTAAACTATGAAGCTTATAGAGAAAGGTGTTGCAAACCATGCCTCCAAGGCATATTAATTGTCACACTTTATGTCATACTTAGATCCAGTACAGTATCTGCTAGAATTTGAAAGGAAAGGTAAATTCTGTTGGCCAGGATAGGGTGAATGGTTATTATCATTGATGTCAAACTTGTCACACTTAATGAACTAGATTTTCCATATGCTTATAGATTGCACTCACATGCAGATAATGCAGATCATGGTTATATTGATTTGAAAACAACCAAACTTTAATATACATTCACCATGGTTTTATATTCTTTAAGCAATGTTTTATTTCTAACTCTTGTGAGTGCTATGGCTCAATCGTTGGTGGAGGTAACATTACCGGCTTGCTTAACCATTTCCATAGCTCACCATTGCCGACTTGCTTAACCATTGTCGCAGCTCACCATTGCCAGAGCTCTTCACTTGCTAAGTGTTTCCAAGTCATGTGATGATATTTTAGTCAAATGAAAAATGCTAATGCCAAGGAGGATTCCAATATGTTTAACAGAGTTTGAAGTTATAGAGAAAAAGCCAAAAAAAATTAGATATGATTTTTTTAGAAAACACCTCATTAGCATTAATGAATTGGTTTTTACAAATAACATTGATGAAGCATTGCCGAATTGTTTTTTTTACAGAAAATGCCTCATTAGCATCCATGAATTGGATTATACAGTTAGCATTGATGAATTGTTTTTTACAGAAAACACCACGAATTGGGTTTTACAGTTTGAACAGTTATTATAACCATGATTTTTTTTCTAGAATTTTAAAAAGGAGGTATGCACAGTGGAAAAATGAGGGAGTCATTTCTAAACTGATGAAATTGCAAGTAAAAAGGTTTGAGGAATGTGTAGTGGAGGAACACAAGATGTTTGTCAAGCTTCATTTGAAATGGAAAATTGGTGAATTATAAAGATCAAATTGTTGGAAGGACTGCACAGTGAAAAACACAGGAGGTCTGTCAAGATGGAAAAATGGTGAATCATAAAGATCAAATTGTTGGAAGGAATGCGTAGTGAAAAACACAAGAGGTCTGTCAACCTGGAAAAGTAGTGAATTATAAAGATCGAATTGTTGGATCTGTAAGTGTTTGTACAGGGATCAAAACACTGATATGATTTTTAAAATTGTTAGTTTTGTTATACAATGAGATCTTTATATATATTAAAATGAATATTATTTATAGTATTATTTACCAGGGTTTATAACAGAATAAACATGGACAAATTGAGTTGATAATTTTATTTTTTATTTTGACAAGTTGGTTTAATAGATTTAGTTTTGATATTGGCAGATTTTTGACAGAGTATTAACATACAGGTTTGGTTTTGATATTGGTATATTTTTGATAGAGTATTAACAGACAGGTTTGGCTTTAGTATTGACAGATTTGCATTGACAATTTTGACAAAGACAGGATTGATTGTTACAGGTTGATTTTAATATTGGCAGTTTTAATTGATTCTATAGGGAGGAAGGGAGGAGCTAGGGAGACTAACAATATCTTTACAAGTTGATGCTTTCAGACAGCAGAATCTATCTTTCAGTAGGAGCCGAAAACAAAGAGGTAGTTTCCTAAGGTAGTAGCCTCATCTGAGTTATTGCTCAGATAAAACATGATGTAACTGAAGTTGGCTGCTTATTTTACATCCATAAGAAGAAGTGTTTTTTCCCTTTATGGGTTTCCTCATGAATATTTTGTGTCTCTGTCCATTTCATGTGAGTGATTGTTATAAAATAATCGATTGGTTTAAATTTGCAAAAAAGAAGTAAATTTTTTTTAAGGAAACATTGTTAAAAATTGTATATAGCTTATTCAACCCCCCTCTCAATTGTTTGACTTGATTAAAAAATTCATCCTACCTAAATATTTGCATATGAACTACTACATATGGCTCAAAAGTCCCATGACAGTTTGCCACGAATAAGTTAAAATCAATTTTTTCATAGAAAAATAGTTTAAAATTTTGGAAAAAAATGAAAAATGTCCCCGACGATCATCGCTATAGCGATGCATAGTCCATAACGTTTTTATAGCGATGGACATTTGTGGCTATGACGACGTATATTAAATTTATCACTAGGGCGAAGAATGTCGAGGAAACAACTTTTTTTCCATTACCCATTTGGTGAAACAAGATATTCTAATTCCGATGCCTTATGGAATCACTATCTTTTTTTATGGAAATACTTCCCAATAACTAGGGTCAGGTTATTGGCAGAGTAAGTGAGATAGAAACAAATCTAAGTTCCAATTCCAATTAAGTACTTAAAGATAACATATATAGAGAAGAGAGGAATACCTTAGGCCAATTGGCTAGCCTATTTATTGTAACATGTCATCCAATGGAAAGATTTCCTTCATATGTCCCATCTATTACAAATATGTACATAAGCAACAAATAAACTTCGTCAAAACTTTCATACCATTAATAAATGATAATTAATGAAATTTGAAATTTTAACTAAGTGAAATTAATTGTTGTCAAGCAAATAATTCCACCTCCAAACATATAATTCATAAATACAGAAATCAAAACATAATTTTGGGGTGGGGGGATAAAAGGGATCTCCATGTTATTAAAACCCAAATACAAAAGAAACAATATAGCGATATACTTGATCTTTTTCAATGGAACCTTCTTCACTAGAATGTAGGTTTCTCCAGCCTATATTACTCATGGAATACTATTCCACTCCAAGTTGATCATAAAGGGAATGGGAATGACCACTTTTTCTTTTGGATTTCAATGTGTTTAACAATTTATTGGGTACTCATGCAAGTTGAGGTATTAGACTCAACCCAATTGATGTTGATCCAATTGCATTGTCAATCCCCTCCTAATGGAGAGACAACCTTAATTAATTGAAACCACATTAAGAAGTTAATCCTTTCCTTGTCCTTGGAATCATTATTTATCAGTAGGCAAGTAAGCTATGAGTGGCCAATTAAGTGTAGTATGCCCTTAGCATCTTGCACATTATAGTAAGAAAATTATTAGTTTCTATGGGTGTGTGAAGTTGGCCTAATGTGTATTTGATCAAAACAATTCCAACAGTAAAGGGATAGATCTTGTTTTTGCACCAACTAATGTCATCAATAATGTGCCATGCTTTGTACCACTAGAAAGTGCACGAAATCATACATGAAATTTTGTGAAGTGAAATTGAAAGTGTAAGTAAGAACTTATCACATTTATTAAATTTGAATTTCAAAAGAACACACTTACATTTAATAACAATGATCCCACCACGTGTCATATCTCATATTATGAGCCTTCTTAAAACCTAGGTCTGGAGTAACCAAGACAGTGGTTTCAAATGCATAAACCATAGAAAATTCAACATATTTTAGCTTTGTTTGACAAACCACTACATCATGTTACACATACTCATAGATGATGAATTTGCAAACATACAAAAAATTGTTTCTACAATCTCTCTCCCTCCCTCTCTCTCTATATATGTATGTGTATTATTGTGACATAATTCATTAATGCAAAAGACTAGGTTTCTAACTTTCTGCTTCAACTTTTTCATTATTTAATGATTTCAAATTATTGTTAAGACATTCAAACACTACATCAACACTCATTTCCAAAAATTTCCCTGCACTAAAATTGCTTCATATGCACCAACACTGACATATACTCCCAAATACTCCCATCAAAAAAATGTCAACCTTAGAAAAAATGAAATTTGAGATATTTATAAGAAATATTAATAAATTGATGCAGGTGATAGGTAGAACCTACCCTACATATAATTCTTTGAACTATTTCTATATTCTTCCTCTTGATACTAGATCACCATTGATATCCTTTGTGACTTTATGATAGCTTTAGGTGCTTAAAAGTTAATATTCTCTTCAATCCAACTCTTAAGTCAAATTTTAAGTCGTAATAAAACCACACATGAGAATCAATAGTTAGCAAGCATCCTTATATCAAGTATCCAACCTCCAAGATATAATATATCACATGGTCCCTATATCCAAGGGATAATCATCCTCATAACAAGTATCCAAAATCCAAGGTATATACCACATGGTTTGAATCTCCAAGGGCCAAAATCCCTCCTCCAGGTACCCAAGGCTTCTCCTTCTACGTAGACACCTCAATTGACCAAACGATCAACTCCCCCATTGTGTGCACCCAATGGATTAGTCAACATGTCAATAAGGGTAACTACCTCATAGGTAATGACGTCATGTTAACACTCTAACCAATATCAAGAATACACCCAAACTGAGTTATCCAAATGTCAATGAGTCATCGCTAAGGGTCTAGGAGACATAGTTCCCTCCTAGTAAGGTGAATATTTTTGGAGTAACCCCAAATGATAACATCATTTACGTATGCAAATGAAAGAAATTGTTGCTAAAGTATATTTCCCTCTTCAATCATGAGCATATAGGAAACTTCCACTATGCTTCCATCTCTAAAGCACTTTCTACAAATTGAGCGTGGAGGAGGATTGAAAAAAGGTCTTTGGTATATGACTCTAAAGGAAATATATCCACTAAGTTTTGATGGATGAATGGTTGAGAAGCCCCATAAAAAATTCCATGGTGTATCTACAATTTGGAAGGATTTGGTTGTTTCTTTTCCCTTGGTGAAAATTGGTTAATTTGGAAAACAATAAAGGGTTCCAAATTTTAGGTGGGTTCCAAATATTAATATTCATATATTACAAATATTTGACAAAATCATATTTTTCAAATTTAAAAAATCAATACTTGAAAATTTAAATTTATTTTGAAAAAACAAATTAAAAAAAATAATATTTTAAAAATTTAAATTTATTTTAATTCAATATAATATACACTATATAATTTTAATCAAATTCTCAAATTTTCAACACTTCAAAACTACATGTTTATGTGAATTTAAAATATGTTTATTTTCACAACTATGCATTCTATGAATAAAAAAAAGCTTCATTCATGATCAAATGTTTTTTTACACACTACCAAATTAGAATATTAACATAACCAAAATGAAAAAAAGGTTCATACATAATCAAATGTTTATTCACACACTACCAAGTTAGAATATTAAAATCATATAACCAACATGTGATCCATTTATTTTATTGCATTTTTTTAGAGAAACATATTTTATGAACTTACAATTTTTCAAATTTATAAAAGCAAAGATGTTCATGACTATGTCATTATTTTCAAGTGTATGAATGTTCTATTCAAGTGTATGCATGTTCTAACTTATTGTATTTGTAATAAATTACAATGAATATAAAGAACACTACATATATAGGCTTTAATAAAGTATAATAAATTGATATGATCCAAAATCATTATTAGGGTATATGTATTTCAAAGGAGGGGTATAAAGCCTTGTGCGAGGTTAATATAATGACTAAGCCTCAATGGTGATGAAAGAAATTTATATATATTTAAATGTCCTATCAATTTTCATTTTGCTATATGCTATCGATAAATTTAAACACATAAAGTTCAGCTCCAAGCACTCTAAATCTATCGATACTATGTCGATACTATCTCCTTTTATCACTTTGCATTTAGCTAGTCATATTGTGTTATTACGACAGATTTCAAGGGATAGGTGGGAAACGATGTTGATGATGGTGAAAATGACAATGACATTGATGACAAGGATTATGATGATGATGATGACGACAACGACGACGATGATGATGATGACAAAGATGGTGATGACGATGACGATGATGATGATGAGGATGGCAATGACGATGATGAGGAGGAAGATGACGATGATGATGAGGATGATGATGATGATGAGGATGGGGATGAGGATGAGGATGATGATGACGACGATGATGATGATGATGAGGATGATGATGAATATGGTGATGAAGAGTATGAGTATGATGATGAAGATGGTTATGTTGATGGGGAAGAGGGTGATGATGCCAATGATGAGGATCATGACGAAGATGTTGATGATTATGAAGATGATAAAGATGACGAAGATGTTGATGATTATGAAGATGATAAAGATGACGAAGATGTTGATGATTATGAAGATGATAAAGATGATGATGACGAGGATGATGATGATGATGATGATGAATATGATGATGATGATGATGATGATGATGATGTTGATGAGGAAGAGGGTGACGACGTTGATGATGAGGATCATGACGAAGATGTTGATTATTACGAAGATGATGAATATGACATTGATGATGAGGATGCTGCTGCTGCTGATGATGATGGTGATTATTATGATGATTAGTGTGAAAGGTCTACATCTCAAATATAAGTTCATAAATCCAATGCGAGGTAATAATGTCAAATACCTATTCTTTGGTAAAAGCCATTATTGTAGCTATATGAATATAGACTATTAATTCAACACCCTAACACCCTAATACACCATGATTATTAACTTCCACATTGGATGATATCATTATTATGGATGTTGCACCTATCAAATTTGTAATTTGAGATGTTTAACCTCTTTTTAGTCACCATGTTGAGTTGTAGCATCCTTATTGCATATTAAAAACATATAATTTACTCAATATGACCTCAATATGCCCTCAAGATACAAAAATATAGTCAGTAGATTACATATAGTCAATAGAATAGTGTTGAGATATGAGACCTATGCTCAGATTTTTGACCCAAAAAATACCATTGAAGGCCTCAAATGAACTATATAAGGTTGTTTTTTAACATTAATATATTATACAACATCTTGGGGGAATATAAAGATGAATTTTTTGACCTATCACATCTCATTACATTTAGTTTGTTTTAAAAATAAATAAAGTTGAAGGCCTAATTTATTCCTTTGATATTACATGAAGCACCGAGATTTTATGTTTTTGTGTGTTAAAGAGTGTACATTAGATAGCCTTCTACATCATTGTTCACATGTGATGTTGATCTAGGTGCTTTTCTGCTACAACAACACGACACACATAGCTCATTCATATAGCATGGGTTTCCATGTTGTATGGTAACTTGACTATTAAATATCACATTGGATGAGATCATTACTAAGAATTATGATCCCATTACATATGTAATTAGCGATGATTAAACTATTTATAGTCCTCGTATTGAGTTAGTGTAAAGCCTCTCTTGTATATTAAAAACATTGAATTTACTTGATATGACATCAAGGGATAAACCACGACAAATTTCAAGGGAATTGTATATATCAACAGATTTCAAGAGATAAACCACGACAAAGTTCAAGGGAAGACTAAACCAGAGGACAAGGAGTTCGAGATCACGCACCAAAAGAGACCACATGCCAGAAGAGGAGGAGACCCACATACAACTGAAGGAGAGAGAGACCTTGTGCTTGTTTTCCTAGAGGATACACACATACTTCTATGCCCAATTTTGAGCCTAGAGGAGATCGAGACCACCGAAAAGGAGACTGAGATGCATTAAGAAAGTTCAAACATCAACCAAAACACTTAATCTTTGAAAATTGCTTATCTATAGAGCACATAAAATTGAAAATTGCTTAAATACAGAGAAATGCATTGCGCAGACTAGGGCTATTTGGAAATGAATTAATTCCTTCTCTACAAAGCACAATGATCTCTTTTTTTCTAAGTGTTTGGGGGTTTGGAAATGCATTGTGTGAATGGAGTTGATAATTACCCACTGAATGGTAAGGTCAATATTTGTTTCTATTTTGTTTAGATTTATAACAAATAGTTGGGTTTATTATTTCCTATGGCTCCGACCACGTTTCTAGTCAATGAGTAGTGTATTGGCATCAGCTTAACAGGCCGAGGGTTTGTCTCGTGGTTGGAAAAATTTCTGTGCAATATATCACCTCAGAAATTATTTATATTATGTCTATTTCTTTGTGCCCTCACACTACTTGAGCTTGCTATCCATCCCTTTAAAACATGCTAGCATGAAACCTAATTTGTGGTCACTTGGATACAGAGGGTTTTGGGTGCTTGAAGAGGGCACACTTGTGTGAAAAAGGTAAAGGGATGGCGTCAAAAGAATTAAAAGAAAAACCCTTTGTTGTTATGGTATGTTCCAATTAGATTATTTTATTTCATAGGTTTTAGATTTATGCAGTAAATATAAATTTGTGGATGTAAATTGCACATTGAATTTGAATGATCAGTGCATAATTTGTTTTATGGCTATTTGCATTAGAGAAAACAAATATTTTTCACAATAAACATGGAATTTAATGATCAATTTCACAATAGCATATGTTTTCTTCCTGACTTAAATTATCTAATAGGGGTAACTGCATTTGATATGGCCTATTCACATTGGGTTGAAAAACAAAACCGAAAAATTTATGAGCTCGGGAATGATTTGACATCCCATGTAATAGATAATGAACTCCTACTTGTCATACATGTTCTTGCCTTCTATCCTTCTTTGCTATCTTGCCTTCATGTCTTTTATATATATACTACCTGGATCACATCTCTTTATTGGTTGGCGGTGGTCAGGTCTTCACCAAGGAAAGGACGTTTGTAGGCATGTAGAAAGATGTGAAACTCTTCCACGATTCCTCTTATTATATCATTATGGGTGATATTGGTCTTATGGACTACTTGAACTACTTGGTATTCTGATTACATGCATTCCATGGTTGTGTTGTATATTAGTTCACGCAATGGAAAAATATTGGTCATGTGAGGTGCACTTGAGAGGTCCTAGCTACTATGTATTACTATTGGCTGCTAACAGGTTGGACCCATTTTATTTTTAGTTATCACTTGAGAATTTTATTTTATTTATTGTTTAATTTGGATATATACCAGGGATATTGTAGTACAATAGATTTAGAGTGACATGATAGGTGACAGATTGAAAATATTTCATTCTCTGTATTAAGAAGAAAAGAGATAAGCTTAAGAGAAGAAAAAAGGACAAGAATTTACATGCGAAAAATTCAAGTTCCAGAACACACTAGAGTTTTAAGGATAGTTTGTTAAGTAGATGCTTAGCTAATAAAATTAGAAGACATGGATTCTGAAATTGTAGCACATGAAAATAAAGTCATTAATTGTGAAAATAAAGCTGGAGGAGTACATTTTGTATTGATTCATGAGCTATGCATGGAGCATGGTGCGGGTATAAGATTATGGAGATTCTAGAGAAAAATGGTCACAAGGTGTCAACAATAAATCTAAAGAGTGCTAGTACAAATCTGACTACCACTGATTCCATCATGTCATTTGAGGAATATAGTGAGCCTCTAATGCACTTCCTAGCCAAGCTCCCATAGACAGAAAAGGTGTTTGCATTAGTTCCTGTTATAAAATGGTTGAATCCATTTTCATGTTTTCAATTATCATTTATGTAGTTAGAGGAGAATGTGCTTGAACTCAATCTTTGTGTCATCTTTGAAGACCTTCAACAGTTATACTGACAAATATAATATTAGCAATCCATATCAATAACTAGATAAAATGGGATATATGGTAATTTATGTGTTCTTCTGAATTTATTTCCTGGATAACTTTTGGTGAAAGTTCTTTGTTAAAGATCAGCAAGTTTAAAGGGATTGAAACATCTTGGATATTGAGTACCAAAATGTGTGGTAGTTGAACTATGGACCTGGAGACTCATCTTTGTGGTTAAACCACTTTCTCAGGTGCAAGCACATCATATCCCCAACTTTGAAATGATGCTCTGTCTAATGTTCATCACGCCTGGTTTTATACCTTTGTCGAGCTTAGGATAGCTGCTCCTACACCAATTTCGTGCTACTTATATTTGTAAATGTTGATTATATTAGGCCTTTTCACAATTTATATTTTGGATAAATCTATCATTAAACCTGATTACAGAGAAGATGTAACTCAATAATCTATTGGGTTTCTGTTATTTTGATCAATTGCATGTTTATGGATTATGATCCTATATATTTTTTGTTTAATGTTTTCATTAATGAAATTTTTAATGTTTTGCAAAATTAGGGAGGAAAAAGTGAAGAAAAAGTCGAAAGGTGGGTCAGAAATTTTATCATGGGTGAATAAAAGTAGAAAAATTGAGGAGCATAAAAGTGCTAAAAGGGAAAAGGTTGCACGTCTGGCCAAGATTTTTGAAGAGTAGGTTTGTAACCTCTTCATGCTTACATAAATGTCCTTTTATATTTTAATGATATTTTTATTTCTCAAATTATTCTAATTATAACTATTATTGAACTTATAGCATTCCATGTAAAGCTGTGTTTGATATGGGTGCCTGGTTTAATCAGGATAATGTGGAGGACACACAAAGTGATGAGGAAGAAAAGGCACTGCACAGTGGAAGTAAGAGAAAAATAGATACCTTGCATTTGTAGGAGATATTTACAACAATAAGGAACCATGTGTTAAAATAAGAGAAAAATAGATGCATTTTTTGCATATTAAATCTCCAAAATTGGGAGATAGGTGTGTAGCATACCTGCTTCCCCCCCATGAAATATACATCTTGGGGAAATCCACTGGGCACTTCTTCTCATTTTGAGGGTGGCATCTAGAGTAAACTGGATTCTGCAGAAGATCAAGGCTTTTTCAACACAAGCTATTCCAAAAATACAATCATTCATAGTTCAACATGTTACTTGTGGGATTTGAACTCGGGTAGGGAGGATAACACTCTTCTCAACCACTCGGGCTAAACCCAATTGACAGTAGTATACTTACTGTGATATCAGTCTTTGTATATCCATATTATGTGGTCAACAACATGCACTAAGAAGTGTACCGTTGTTGATATGCAGAGGATCTAGAAGGACTGAAGGTCCTTCATGGGCTTGATAAAGTAATGGAAGGCAAGGCAATTGTATTGACAATCAAGGATCAAAATGTTCTTGTCGGTGATGGTGTCAATGATGGTATGTTGAATTTATTTGCTGAGTCCTGAATTTTTAATTTACCTAATATGGTCTTTGTATCTCTTTCTATTATGTTTGTTGATTGAAGATTCACTCATTATCATTAGAGGAAATTTCAACTCAAAATGGGCCTCCTAAAAAAAATTAATAAAATAATAGTTAAAATAATAAAATAATATTTATTAATTTTGGTGGAAGAAAAGAAAAAAACTACTTTTTTGTTGTATTTTCGACATATCTCCCTGTGTTTTTACTCAAATTCTGATCGGGAGAGCTCGTTGGATGCAGAATTAAATTCCGCATCCAACGAGTCCCGACTCGACATACTTTTGACGGACCCCGTTACCTGAAAAACAAGAAATACTTGAAAAAATGCGATGATGATGTCATCATCACGTTTTTTCAGGTATTTCTTGTTTTTCAGGTAGACAGGTCCATAAAAAGTATTCCGAGGGGGTACTCATTGGATGCGGAATTTAATTCCGCATCCAATGAGCTCTCCCGATCGAAATTTGAGTAAAAACACGGGGAGATATGTCAAAAATACAACAAAAAAATAGTTTTTTTTATGATACCTATCCCCAAATTTATATTAAAAAAGTGTTTAAGACCTATACGGTATTTCAAATTTAAAGCAATTTCATTGGCTAACACATGATGACATGGAATTTGAATTAAAGCTAAAAGGCCCATTTTGAGTTGAAATTTCCTCTAATGGCTGTAATCTTACCGTAGCTGTTGATATGCTTGAAAACCTTGAAAATTGGAGAGCAGAATGCAAGAAATGAGGCCTACAAAGCAGCAAAAAGGAAAACTAGTATCTATGATGACAAGTAAGCTAGATATTTATTGGATAGTCAATTTTGTGAATGTCTTTTGCTTACGAATTTTTCACTATTTTGGTTGTCTGATAGATTTCAAAATGATATAAATTCCATGAAATCGATTCTTCCTCAATATGATGAGCCTTTTAAGTATGAGGTAAGTTTTTACCTTGATATTTTGATCTACTAGTTTTGGGATATTTAAGATGTTCACACTTTTCCTAAGATACTCAAGTATTTGACATTGGTTTTGTATCAAGTTTATGTGAACATTTTGCAATTTTATTTTTAGGGGGTATCTGTAGATCAAATGGGGGTATAAATGAGGATTCCCATAACAAACTAGATGAAGTATGCTAGTTGTCATATTTTTCATAAGCATTTTATGGTAGGAAACATATATGTTGTTTTCTTAATGGAACTACTTCTATCAACTACATAATTTGGAAATAGAACTGGTAAGTCTGTATCTAAATAGCCAATGGATTCAATACTAAAAAACTACTAAGTGACTAGTTGGCTATGGTTGTTGAGACTTCATGCTTTCTACTTATTAGGAAAGGATTGTATTAAACATTTGCAATACAATATAACAAAAGTTCACAGGATCTTACAACCTTATGGAGAAAAACTCTAAATTCCGAATAACAAGATGGTTAAAGGATTGTTTCCTTGTTGGCTGACTGAGAAGGTCTTCCACAGGATTGCTTAGGCCTGATCATTTTTTCCTTCTTTCATTGCAGGAATATTTCTTCAGGTTTTTCACCTGCATACTCTTTAAAAGATTCTAGATAATTCAAAATAATATAAGATAATTTCATCAATATCTAATGGATGAGCATAAAAGTAGTTCAATAGGGGGTTAAGATAAATTACAATTTGTGTAGTACAAAGTGGGAGTGCAAAGGGAGATCAAATATCCAGGATATCATAAAAAATATAAGGTCTAATATCTAAGAATAAATCCATAAAAATATAAGTCACTAGTCCAAGAAAGAAAGGGACATAGACATGAAAGAAACTGAATACAAAAGTTAAATCTCCATTTCAATATGGGTGTACTAAGTGTTGCTGTAATTAGATGCCAAGTCTGAGAGGGAAGGGAGATAATAGGATGTATTTCTCATCTTAGTCCTCAGTCACCATGAATGAGTTGATGCACTATATGAGAAGTTTGTCTAGAGAGTACCCTAGACATAGGGAGTTTGGATGGATAATCCTGGAAGGGATCTTGGGGTCAGCCCTCGATTGAGGAGCCCCACTACTCTTGCCACTCAAGGATGGGGGAAAGATTATTTGAATTGATGATTTTCACTCGATGGAGCATGGGTTTGATCCAAAGGAATCTATCCTTGGTACTGAACCCTGATGGAATTCCTCTTCCTGTTGGTACTATGAAGCCTATCCTGGAGTCTTGGATGGGAGCTTGGAAAAATTTTCTCGGGAGAAGGGGGATGAATCAATGGGGGAGGAGCATTGAAATAGATTCAAGGTATCGTAAATTTGATATATGATGAAGTATGGATTGGTTGTTTCTTGTTGTCCTGTGTTGTTTAGATAACAAGGATTAAAGAGGTGACTGGGGATAATATGGATGAGGAGGACCATGTAGATATTGTGATATAAATTTGAGAACTGTCCTCACAAAAAGAGAACATTTCTGATCTGGATAGAAAAAGAATTTTGAGAGGGACCCATCGAAATTCTGATAGAGGCAGTGAAACCTCCCCTAGATCTCATAATAAATGGGGGATCACAAGATGAGGTGATCTTTCTACTTTGTATCCTTCAAGTGGCATAATGGACAAATCCTATCTGGGTGAGGGAGGTGATCATCAATCTTGACCTGGAGTCAATGAGATCCCAATTTGAACTGACCTAGAGAAATCATGTGGGTGTGCATGTAGTGCTTGCATATGCATGCAGGTTGGACAATAAATCCATTTCTGAACTCCAGGAAGTGCGCAAAGTAGAATTCCATCTCAGGGTCGAGACCCCAAGGAGATGCAATCAAAGTGATTTGGATGTATTGTGTAAAAAATTATAAATTTCCTCTTTCATTACCCTGCTTAGGTTCTGTTTAGACAACAGGAGGTGTCCTAGAGAATTTAGAGAGTACTTGAAAGTAGGGAGGTGGTTAGGAGGCCACGGATTGAAGCAACCCAGAGGCCTTAGAAAACCAACACTAAAGCTGCATAGCAAGTCTTGTAGAAGTAAGAAAATCTAAGCAACAGAGAGAAAGATAGGGGTATTGAGCCATTGAAGTAGAATTCCCAAGAGTTAAGACTCTATGCAGGAAGGGACCAGTCTGAAAATGGTCTCTAGGTGCAGAGGATGTGCTTTGAAATTTTCCTTGATCATCATCGACATGCATTGAATGTTGTGCTATGACATACGAAGTTGTATTGTCTTCATTTGATCATAGAGGACTTGAATCATGTTGTTTCCTAGACCTCAAAACCATAGAGGAACATGGATATAATGATTGTGTCCAAGAGGTGGATCTTGGATGTGATGCCCTAGAATTGTGTCTGAAAGCTCCACTTATAGAGTAGTCCATATCATTTTTTCATCCTCTTCTTTCTTGTGTTGTAAAATTTCTTTAGATTCTACATGGTTCATTTGATTTTCTTTGTTTTCTGACTATCTTTCCTCCCTTTGTTCATCCTTCTGGAAGATTATTCCAAACTATGGTCATTTTTTCTTCCTCAAACTATGGTAATTTTTGCTTCCTTTTGGATGGATATTCTTTGACAACTCGGTACCAGCTAAGAATCATGGGTCCTTATCTGTGGCTTTTTTCCAATATTTCTTGTTTTCAAAAGATAAACAGGAAATTAAAAACCTTTGCCACAAGAAAGGAGGGAAAAATTCTCAACCCAACTTACCCTATTCCTTTACCATCCATCGGATAACTCCTTTAGAACCAAGACCTGTGAAATCTTCAAATAGAGTGCTCCAAACTTAATTAAGCAACTTCTAATTCCAGCTTGATTATGGAGTCCTTTCCCATTTTCATCTATCCTAAAGAATGATGAGAGACGAGTGAACTTGGGAATTGATTTTTTCTCCTTAAAATATCCTTGAACCTCTAAGGAAAAGCTATCCGAGAAAATTAGACCTGCTGAAAGACACCTAAGTGCCACTAGTTGGACAGCTAAGTGCATTAGATATAATGGCCTCATGGCTTGTCAAAGGTCCTGCATCCACCTCATCCTAATTTTTATTTGTTGTTTATCTACTAAGGAGACATTTGCTAATCATGTTTGAGGTTTCATATATATATATATATAATATTGCAATCACACTAGTTTAGGGAGGATTAATGTGTAGTTGAATGTTGATATCACCTTTTATATTCATGTAATTGTTTCTCTCCAATATGTAGAATGTTGATGTTATCTTTTATGTTTGTGTAATATTGTCTGTCTCTTCAGATGCGCAAGAGGATACAAGGAACAACCACGACTACTCAAACTGAAGAGTCACTGGCTCAACTAGGATCAATTATTTTGGATTATTATACTGAAGAGGAAATGCTTCAACTTGAGAAACCTAAGAAGAAGAAAAAGTTGCGGAAGAAGGATAAGTTGGACATTGATGTATTGGAAGCAGAAGCAATTGTTTCTGGATTGGGTTTTGGGAAAGTTGGTTCTAGGGATGATAAAAAAAGAAAGGTTTCCAGGGAAACTCAGGAAAAGTGCATATCAAAATATATATAAAAAAGTAGCAGAGGATTCAATAGGGCTTCAAGATGAGAAGTCAACAAATCCAATGCAGGTAGATGAAGGTGGATATGTTGTTTTTGGTGGGGAGGATGAATATATTTACAAGTCATTAGCAAAGAACATTCAAGCGATACTGAGAAAGCACAAAGAAAGTAGTAGTGGGTCTAGCCCCTAGACAATAGCCCAGTTAGTAGTAGCTGCAAATCAGGCAAAAGGAAATGGTAAAAGAAAATCATCAAGCATTGTGCAGGAAAATAAAGTTGTATTTACATAGATGAAGGAATTTGTGTGGAGTTTACACCTTGATGAATGAAAGGATGTTAGAAATAATGATAATCGATCCTTAAATTTCATTTTGTAAGGGTTCCATTATAGTCATTACAATTATAATAGGTCTTTGATTTTTATATGATATTGCTTTGTACTATCTCATTGTTTTATAATTCTAATTTTGTTCTTGTGGAACCAAACACTCATAAACCTGTAATTGAAGATGCCTTTAAAGAGGATGATGAGGGTCTAGGTCCTGTCAAACAATATGAGAATACATAGGTGGGTTGACAGAGGTGAAATAAATGGATATAGATTCTAGTGATCTAAAAGTAGAAGAAGAGGATGAAGTGGTGATAGATGATATAATTAAAGAAGCTTTTCTTGGAAAGGGTTTGGCAGGGGCTTTGCAACTGTTGAAGGAAAGGGGAACATTGAAAGAGTCTGTGGAATGGGGTGGAAGAAATATGGATAAGAAAAAGAGAAAACTTGTTGGAGTATGAGATACTAATGGACCAAAAGAGATACAATTAGACCATTAAGATGAGTTTGGTCACATCGTAAGTTTCTTTTCTTGAAATTTACAATTGTCTTATGCTTTAGGCATGCTAATCTCCTAGTTTAATTTGTTAATGTTTGTTTAGACAAATCATAAATTTATTTGCTGTTAATATATATTTGCAGATGACACCCGAGGAATATTTTTGGAAACTGTCGCATAAGTTCCATGGAAAAGGACTTGGAAAAATGAAACAAGAAAAACATATGAAACATAGGATTTGAAGCTTAAGCAAATGAATACCGGGGACACCCCTTTAATGTTCATGGAAAAATTGTGTGACATTCAGGATAAGATCCATACTCCTTATATTGTTCTTCGTGGTCAACTTAAACTAGGGTATGCTTATCTTCTATTTAGTTTAAGCATGGATACTTTTAGTTTGAACATTATCTCACTGATACATTATTATAATAACCGATTACTTTGTCCATGTATTTAACTGTTGTAGGAAAACAAGTGACCCATGAAGTGGTTTTGCTACTGTCAAGAAAGAGGTTCCAAGAAGCTTGACTCCAATGCTTGGTGATAGGAAGGGTTGGTAGCTTTGAACTCAAAAGAATTTTCTTGTTCTTTATTTAGATGAAATTTATTCAACACAATTGTTTAGTACATTATATGATGTCTAAGTATCTTGTAGTGTTGCAGGTATTTTGATACATTTGTTGTTCTCTTTGTAGGTTTAGAATTTCTTCAGAATTAATCATAAATATGAAGTTGGGACCATGGTTCCCCCCAAAAAACCGAAGACATGATATCATTAGACTTGGCACTTTCCTGCATGAATATTATGAGTTTTTTTGGGACATGAATACTATTGATTTTAAAGGTGCATGCAATCCTCTTCTATGATGTGCTCCATAAGGTTTCTTAGCTTTGTTTCCAATAGCAAGATCAAAATTCAAGAATAATATTATTCTCTGTGTTGAGAAGGACCGGATTTTTTCAATCAAGTGATAACCTATGAGTTTATGAGTTGTGACAGATCGAGCAAGTGGGAAGTAAGATGCCAAAATGTTGATATTGTAGGCTAGTATTTTGTATAGAGAACATAAAAGAATTGTGCTTTTCCAAAATTGTCAATGGCATATGCACAGATGTTATGCATCAACTTTAGCTTGAGATTATAGAGAGGTCTCTTTTGAAAGTTTGAACTTCCAGGACATTGTAATGGTGTAGACTATTTCTTCCCTTTGATGCATTTGTTGGATATTCTATGGATGAAGAGAAGGAATAACAATATAGGGATTCTACTTTACCGATGTTATCGAAATTTTAGAAAAGGTTTGAAATTTTTTACTCCATGTTGATGCTTCACCTTTTTAGGATGTTGTTTGGAATTACAATTATATAATAGGTTTTTTACATAGGTTAAATTGCTAGTTTTATTTTTTATCTTTCTCAACATCAGGTAGTTGTGGTTTGGTGGTGATATGCACTGTTGAAACTGTTCCACGGCCATGTCAGGTTATATAGAAACTCTCCTAGATCTTTTTCCAAGGTAGACGAAAGCATTATCTGAATATGAATGGTGGCACATTTCAAAGAACACACTTCTCAAAGATGATTGTATTTTTCTTATATAACATTTATTGATATTAGTTTCAGTTACATTGGTCTTTGATGTGCTGGTTGTATGACAATCATAATGGAAATAATAATGTTAGAAATTTCTCATATCGTTCTCTATATAACCCTTGCATTTCCTTACTGCAGTTTTTGAAAACATTACAATCTATAGCTTTAATTTTGATTTCCATCACTTTTTGGTTTAGATAGTAAAGTTGTTTTTATCAGTAGTGGGTTTTTCTGTCAATTTTGTCCTTTTCTAGTTAAGGAATAAGGTTGGGATTGAAACTGGAAGTGTGGTTTTTAAATTGTTTTATGGGAGTAGTAGCATATCATATTTTGATTTTGATCATTCATAGTAGATTCATTAATATAATCAGTGTCTCGAAACATTTATGCCAATTGTTTCCAGACAGTTGTAACCTGAGCATCACTAAGATTAGAAGAAATGCATCGACAAATGATAAAGCTTTAGGTGGATTTTCTAGTCATAGGTACAAGCCTCTTTATGGTAGAACCTTCCAGTTTTTTTATTTATTTTGGAAGTTGTCTGTTATTAGTTGTATAGTATGTTTTACTTTTACCCTTTTTTTATGAAGAACTTTAGTTAATTTTATACCAATTACACTTGGGTGCATGATATTTCTATATTTTGAGGCTCTTATATCGGAAGCAATATTTTTGCTCATTGAAATACTTGTCTCATTGTCTTGATATGCAATTTTTTTGAGATATAAACTGAGATCATTTATATGTAGTGACTCACTTGTGTTTTTTGTCACATTTTTTAATGAAAATACATGCATGGACATTTGTGGCATCTTACACTACGAACTACAACCCTCCTATTTGGAGTGCATTTACCCTCGCTTGAACGTGGAATCTCTTGACTAAGGTTTAGTTTGTGTCCTATTCCCTTTCCATAGAAAAAATACAATTGGATGAAAGTTTTGTATGCACTTACATGTACTTTTTGTTCATCATATAAATTAAGGTGTTCATTCTTGATTCCCACTTGGTTGTGGTTGTAGTCAGTGACTCTCAATTGTTAGCATTTACATTCCAAATGTGCAGGCAATGATAATTCCAGTAGTAGATGTGCCAGGACGTGTGGCAATCATGTATAATTCGATTGTAAGTTCTACTTATTCTTTGTATTGGTTAGCTTTATTGTTTAAATCTTCTATAAACATGTCTTCTTATCATCAGAATATGTGCTAACATTTGTTGATTGGGTTCTCTTATACTTGCTACCATTACAGAAGATAGAGTGTTTGTCAATATCTATGGCATATGCTACCAAGCACACTACTTTAATTGGATGATGACTGATTTAGTATAATATGCATCACATATGACTTAGGTATTGATCGATAAAGGGTCAAGTCTCTTTAATTTAGTCGGTTCTATGTATCTGCTACCACCAAACCAACTCAATATGTGACTGTTGGGATTGAAAATGTTAGTGTTGGAATTTCAAAATCATCCATACATGGGAACAAAACTTTTAGCTCTTTTGGTTGCTGGAGAAAATAAACAACTTAGAGGCCTTATTTTTTTCTTCATAGTAGAGGCTTGTTGCGGTGCAACACCTCGGTTTTGACCCCGTTTGCATTTAAATAAATGATGTAAATAATCATGGTGTGGATCTAGGAAAAATCCCCACCATCGATTTAGCATTTATGTTTTGGCAATTAAGGTTTGGCCGATGGTATTTTTAATGCTAGCTAAACATTACACAAAACTGGACATCATGTTAAAATTGCAATTTTAATTAAAAACCTATATCCGGCTATGTCAACGCAACTAAATGAGACAGGGGCATGATTTTTACTAAGGATGAGGGAGTGGGGGATTGGAAGAGGGGGAAGAAATTCGAAATGGGCAGAGCACCATTTCTGGAAAAACTTTTTTTAATTTTTCTTGAGCAAGAAAACACCAAAAACGACCACCTTTCCCTCATGTGCAGTGTTTCACCTTCCCTCACAATTTTGGAAGGGGAAAACGTTTTTGGAAACCCAATTGGGCATTCACGCAACAGCAAGCAAGCAAAACCGTTATGAGTATGAACCTTTCACAAAATTTTCTCCTGCCTGACAATATGAATCCTTCATGTTTTTGGTTTTCCTGTGTGGATTTGTTCCTTTTAACGTTTTCTCTAGTCTGCTATTCGTTTTCCTGAACCCGATTGCCAGAATCCAAATTTGTGTCTATGATTTGAATAACCAACAAGCGTTTTCTTTTGGGTATTTTTGCAGTAGTCAGTCTGGCTCCGACAATGTTAAAAAATTCTTGATTACTGTCTGTGTATGTATTTCTTGACATCTGCTACGTTTTTTTAATTCCAGTACTGAGATAACTATGTGCACATCCTTTATTTGGAATCTATATTGATTGAAGGAATGGAAATGGAGTCTAGACTTGCTTGATAAACCTAGTGTGTGAAGAACCTCACAGCTCAATCTAGAAGGTTGCTTTTCTTCTTTGCATACCTTGAATAGCACTAGAAGGGAATGCATGGCTTGAGGGACTGTGTAGTAGAGAAGGGGATGCTTCCTTGTGTTGGGTGTGTAAGTGCTTAGAAGTCAAGCTAGATCCGATGTGGGTGTTCTTAGCTCTGGATTGAGCTCACTAGCTTAGCAGTCAGTATTTCCACCTCCTTGGAAACCTGATAAACCAAACTAAAAGGATGGCTTGGCTGGTAGCTTGATAAACCCATATGTTGTCTTGGCTGGGTCTCATGTGAATTTGGATAAGTGTAAACCACTTCCTGTGTAAGTCTGATAAACCCAACTGTGTTGGCTTGACTGGGTTTTTTTATTGTATCCTTGGCTATGGGGATAGTCTGCTAGTGTTCCTTATTCCTTGGGGAAAATTATGACCTGCTCGGGGGTGGCAGTGTTGCTGAGATATTAAATAGCACACTAGCCTATGGTTGGGTGGAATGTTGCAGCGACATAGCTAGTTGCGGGACAAGCTTCTCCAAAGATAATTATTCTTGATTATTTAAGTTCTGCAACTATGTTTGCTTATGAATTATTATGAAATTATCATGAACATGTTGAAT
>LPNX010334259.1:584759-609368 GCA_001517045.1 Pseudotsuga menziesii | reverse complement strand
TAGTTGACTAGCTTTTATCTTATCCATAGAAAAGCAGGAAAAAGCAGAAAAAGAAGAAAAAAGCAGAATCTGCTATAAGGTCCTGCATACTAATTCTAGATGAACCCAAAATCAAAAATAACTCATTCCTAGGATATAGATGGCATGCATTGACTTTAAGGTGCCACCTAATTAAGCTAGTGGGTGAATAATTAATCAAATAATGATTAATTATTTTATCCTAAGTTGTGAGTGGGTTTAATATATTCCCACACCAGTGATGATGATCCAAAGATTCCAGTGATTTTGATCCAGCAGAGATGATCTAGATCGAGTGATGATCTATATCCAGTGATGATGATCTAGATCGAGTGATGATCCAGATCTAGATAAAGATGACCTGAAGATGAAGATGACTTGAAGATGACAAGGACTCGATGACATTCTAGATGATACAGAGAAGAATACTTGTGCTAATAAATTATATAGAGAGAATACCTTCCTAGTTAAGAGGGAGTGTTGATATAATTGTAACTTCAGAATGCATTCACTTGTATATCTTATGTATTGTACCCTGATGTTTATCCTCAGAATTGTTTATAATGTAATTGAGTCATTTCATGCCCCGATGTTCCGATAGGGAGTTTCTATAATGTGAACAAGTCATGTCAAGTCATTGTGGGTAACCCTCCTATTGATTAAGGGTTAAAGTTCCCACAGTTGTGGGGCCCTAGGTGTTGGGCAACCTATATGCAAGTTAATTAAAGCTAACATATAGAGTGTTCAATATTTATTGTTAACACAGGGAAGTCTTTTATTTCAAGGATAATATGCACTATATATGCTTAAACACTAAGTTGTTGTAAGTAAATGATCCTACTTTCCTGTTTAGCCACGCTCATCCCATAATCCACTTAATTTGATTTACTTTCTCAAGAATACAGCCACAATTGCCTTTTACGATTCTTAATCTAGAATTGAAAGATTTAGGAAATAATATGTAGATTACTCTTGCAAAAATTGAAATCCTGATTGCCAAACCATCTAATGATTCACCCAATTATCTTGATTTAGTTATTCTAGAAATCCAAAGGACATAAATTGATATAATTTATTCTAGAAATTCAAAGTACAGGAATGAAATTCTGCAACTATAAAAGCAAGGGAATGAACTACAAAGATCTATAGAAACATCAATTGAAATAACTAGGGATGAACAGGGCTGTTATAGCTATCACACAGTGCATAAGGGACAATTACCTATATAGTCGACTGACACACATTAACACTATAATCTTATAAGAAATGCAATTATTGTTTATCCAATAACACACTATCAATCAATAGTTGTTGCAGCTTACTAAGAAGAAAGGAAATTATCACAAAATCACACAATAGAGTAAAAACCTAATTAACTCAGTAATCCCTGTTGGAAGGAAAGCCCAACCTTCACATAGAGATGCTGGAAATAACACATGTTAAAATGCCGAGGTCTGAATCAAACTCCTTGTATTAGAGATGGCAGATGAGTCACGCAACCTCAATCATCTGATACAGTAATTTAGTTAAATGTTCAACCCCTAGCTCAGAATAGTTCCCCATATTTATACAATTACAGTCATAACATCCTCTTCCTATTATTGGGAAGCCATGAAGATCTCTGATCTTCAAGATGCCCCAATTACAATAAACTGTTACAATCATGGTAGGATGAGAGTGGAAGATATAGGGAAGCTGCTATTCGACCCAAAAATAATGATCCTGATTGATTGAGAAGATATCCCATAGATTACAGCTACTTTTGAGCAGTGATGCACTGTCGCCTCTAAATATGTCGCAATCTGTTGCAGCTACCCTTGTACATCTCGCATGGACTAATACACTAGGACCACGTTCTTTGAGCAACGATGGAATGGATGGAAATCATATTTAGCAATGAATTTCCATCCCTTATTTGGCATGTTCATCCCGCTACACCTTTATTCTCTATATCTTGAAATATCTTTAGAAAACCATCATATGTTAGCATAATTTAAGATATAGAGCCTTGATTACCACAATCATAAGTATTAATAAAATAAGACAATGACTAATCATACCTTTATGACTTGAGCGGCCAAGTGAGGGAAAAAATCTATTTAGCATGCACAATAGGGTAGGATGAGGAAAAAAGAGGTGGATAAGGGTGGTAAAAAAGGGGCCATTTCTGGGCCCAACATCTCCCCCCAACTGTCCTATTGCATGTCCTCGTGCAACAAGCTCCATTATTCTGAGTCTGAATATGGAATTATGCTTCGTTCATGGAGAGAAGAAAAGTTGTATGGGAATTTATATGTTACTTATTTTTCTATAAATCCCTTATGGACAACCCAATATCTCCAACACTTCTGCTCTTCTGCCCTAGTTAATGAGAAATATTCCCTATACGGATTTGCTGGACACCAGATGAGATGAAATTTAAATTTTAGTCCCGTCCAATTAACCCCACATTCCCTTATGCATCCAACATAACCCTCAATCTTGGAAAGTGCTTGTTCAAAATTCCTGTAACAGTAGGGGTTCCTATTTGTAAGGGTTGGAGAGGAAACCTGCCATCTATGCTGACTACCTTCCAAAGCCGTTTGTTGATGCATGGAAATATAGATGGTACAAGTAGAAATAACCATTTTTTATAGTTCCATTATATGCCAAGTTTGTATGGTACATGAGAGTAAAATCTGATGTCGAGTAAGGAGAAGATGAGATTCTGAGGTTCGCTTCAGATCCAAAGATTAGAACGGGCTTCATTGTGAGAGAAAGTTTGGAAATACCTTTCCCACTGAACATGATTGCTCACAAAGGAGGAAAAAGCGCTCAGCTAAACATCACCTGAGAAAGGAACAAGATTCAAATGGCGGTCCAAAGGACAAGCCATCTCATGCAAATAAAGCTCACACAGCAAATTCTGGTCCTCAAAATCACTTCGCAGAAATGTTTCCAAGAATTTCGCTGAGGTTTCTATTTCATATGACCTCTCTTCTTTCATAGCCCTTAGTTTAAACCAAATAAACTGCTCAAATAAAAAGACAGTGTAAGAGGAGGATGGTACTCTGGTGCCCAATAATTCCTGAGAAAGAGCATACAGCTGGTCTTTTTCCACCTACATAGACTTGAACATTTTTATCTCCCTTAGCTCCTTTTGTAGTTCTTCCTCATGGATTTTTTGGGTCATGAGTTCTTCTACCCATTTTTCCTTTAGTTCCATGATGGTCTTTCTATGTTTGGCGAGGGAAAACATTCCCTCCTGATATCTCTCCACCTGGATCCTCGACTTCCTTACTTCTATTCTCAGGATCGATATTTCTTCTATAAGCTTCATGATTTCTTCTTCTTCAGGATGTTCTTCCTTATCAGAATCCAAATTGATAAAATTTTGAGGAAGTTTGGTCCATACCTTATCACCTGATGTGCCACAATTAACATCCTGCACTTCTGAGATCACTTCTGGGGGTGTTGGTTCTTGTGTAACAGCATCCCTTCCTGGAATTTCTTCTGCAACAACTTCAACCATAGGTAGTCTTGAAACAACTTTTGGGGATGCTGGTTCTTGTGTAACAACATCCTCTTTTTGGGGTTCTCCTATAGCAACTTTGGTAGTTGATTGTGAGGATGTTGGTTCTTGTGGAGCAACTTCCTCTTGAATTTTAATCTTTTTATCTACTTGATTATCAGCTACAACTTCAACAAGGGCTTGCAAGGCTGTTGGATCTTGTGTAACAGAGCCCTGCCCATCTCTTTCTTCATGCTACTGGGATTGTAGAGTTGGTTTTATGTCCTTTTCCATATGGAGTTGTTCCTCAAGGATTTTGGTATTACATGAGAATTGTGATTGCGTTTGTTCATCCTCTCCTAAATCCAAATTAGGAATGATATCCATTTCAGGGTTGGCTTCTTGTTGCATCCCAAGAGTCTCTACTGAAATTTCCAAGGATGTTGGTTCTTATGTAGCAACATCCAGGTTTACTTCCTCAATTTCCTACTATAGGGATTCCATTTCTATTATCTCTATGTCATGAGATGGCTCAGGAGTCATAGTGCAAATTTCTTCATTGAATTTCAGAATGTTTTCAGGCATTGGTTCTTATTCTTCCCCCATTTGGGTGGAAACTTGAAGAAGAACATTCAAGGATGCTGGTTTTTGTGTAATAGAGTCATGTTCGACCTCATCATTGTTCTGTTGTTGGGGTTCCATCCCTATTGGTTTTGTGCCCTGAGAAGGTTCGGGGGTCACAGTGCAAACTTCTTCAACAAAATCAAGAATAACCTCATCCTCTAGTTCAGCTATCCTGATCTAGGTGGCAATTTCAACAAGAATATTCAAAGATGTTGGTTCTTGTGTATCAACATCCTGTTCATCTGCTACTTCCTTTTGTTGGAGTCTCTCTTGGGGAGCCTCACCATCTTTCCCATCGGGTTGTCCCTGTTCTTCCATAGCTGTAGGTGCAAGCTATTGTGTTACAAAGGCACGAACTGTAACCTTGTAACATGACTGGTTAAATATTTCTCCACACACAGGATAAACCACTCTTTATTCCTCGTCACCAGCCTTAGCGGGAGCTAATCCCTCTAATTGGTCAGTAGCTTCGACCAATGTGTGCATCTTCCTTTCACTCTGTTTCCTGTACGCTTCCTTCCAATTTTCTAATTCCTTCCAGAGTGATTGTACTTCCTCCTTTAATAGCCCATTTTCATACAGAATTCCTTCAATTTGAGGTTCTTCTATAGCCGGTTCTTGTGTGGCATCATTTGCTTTGGGTCTAAGAATGGGGAACTCGATTTGTGCTTCTAGGGTTGCCCATCTTGCTTGTGCTACTTCTGCTACTATAACTGGCCTATTTCTTTTTCATCTTATTGGTGGTGATGCCCATATTTCATCTTTTGATCTCCTTATTTTTCTCTGTGGTGCTGGAACTTCCAGATTTGCGGTTGATGTAGAAGGCATATCCTCTGTTTCAACATCCTCTTGTTCTTCCTCAATTAGGGTTCCTCCCCATTTAGGATAAGATTCAATGGTCAACACCTCTATGTTTTCTTATGTTATCATAGCTTTAGTATATTTGGTTTTAACTGTCACAGCATCTAATGCTACTCCAGTTTTAGCCTTTGCTGTCAGAACTGCCCTATTATTTAGTCTTTCCACATGGTTTTCTTGTACACTCTCTCCCAATTGTTCTGCTTGATCTTCTGACTGGTCCTCTAATCCAGTATCATTCCCCACCCCCCAACTAAAGTGTAGGGACTCTGATCCTCCTATTTCTATGCATTCCCCCCCAACTGTGAATTGGTAGGCTCTTCTTAGTTTTGAATAGGCCCCATGAGTACAGGTACTTCTATTTCCTCTTCTATTGGAACACCGGGCAAAAGAACGGGTTCCTGAACTTGACCTGTAAATTGCTCCCAAGTTTGGTTTTGTTGAGCAAGGGCCCATAAATTGATTAACTTAATGATTCCATGGTGGGTAAGGGAAGAGATTGGATGCTTGGCGATTCGAACAAACCCCGCCATATGATGTAAATCATTGAATAAATAAAATGGAATGTTTAGTAAGGCCCTATGACGGAGATGAGATAATAAAGGAAATTCAAAGGAATATATCATTTGATACCTACCTTCATAGGTGATATACTTCTTGAGGAAAATTGCTACTTGATTCCATGGCCAAGGCAGTGATTGCAACGCTATCCCCCTCCATGACAGTTGAATGTGCTCCCCTTCCCTAAGAAAATCATGTACTACTGCAGGATTGGGGGTTCTTCATCCAAACCAAGCTCTGCCCACCTGAGGAAGGCTAGTGACCTCAGCCACTATTACTTCAGAGACTTCAATTCGTAACCCCCAAACCTCTGAGTGGGTTTATGTAAGGTTCAAGGTGAATTGTAGAGATGTCTCACAATGAAACCCATTCAGGCGTTGGAATAATTCAGTCCATCCTACAGCTTGAAAAATAGAGAAAACTTCGGCATTTCTTCTGAGTTCACACATGTTTGGAGGTTCATGCTGAGCTAGAATACCCATGTTTGTTTTCCTTCAGAAGTGTGTTGCAGTCCAACAGATTATAAATATCGACAATGGAGGTTAAAGCACAGAGTATGCATGAACAGCTGAGACTGGAGTTGGGTAAATTTGGAAAGTTTCAGAGAATGGGATTATTTAGAATTTATCCCAAATTAGGAAAGGTGGCGGTTATCAGGTAACATAATTAGTCATTAAGTCGCATGAGTGGATGGTTAACGATATGGAGGTGTAATAATGGGCATAGAAAGGAAGGTATGATTAATATTGTCAGATCAAGTTAATACTTAATCAAGTAGATAATCAAAACCATACCTTTGAAAGTACGCGATGGATGGTGACCTTTGGAGAATAGTAGAGCGTGTGAAGTGTATCCATTTAAGTGTAATTATTATTACAAGGATGCTGTAATGACCTTTTTCATCGGTGAACCAAAACCATCATGTCAACTTGTTCGGAAACATGATGAATGCTGAAGTATAAATCGGAATCGCCGACATCAGGAATCAGAGAAAGATCTGGAGGAGTCGCTAACCACAGTTGCAAAGAGTTCTGCCAATAATAGAGGATTCATAGCCAGAGATCATAGAGAAATCAAACAGTTTAGCAAAGTCACAGCCTTGGATTATAGAAAAATCAGCCAAATGTTGCAGAGTCACAGCTTCCAGAAAATGTGAAAGTGGACAATAGTAAAATGGTGTTGCAGCTACCAGAAAAGGTGAAAGTGGACAATAGTAAAACGGTGTCGCAGCTGCCAGAAAAGGTGAAAGTGGACAATAGTAAAATGGTGTTGCAGATGCTGAAGAAGGTGAAAATTGACAAAAGTAAAATGATGTCACAGCTACCGGAATCATAAAAAGGATTTAAGCGGACGGAAGTTGATGGTGTTGCAGCTGCGCGGAGCGGGATAAAGGAGAAGGTTTTACGATGTTGCAACTTCGCGAAACAAGATAAAGGAAGAATTTTTACGGTGTTGCAGCTGCACAAAATGGATAATGGAAGAATTTTTATGGTGTTGCAGCTGCATGAAAGGGATAAAGGCATAATTTTTATGGTGTTGCAGCTGCACAAAATGGGATAAAGGAGAAAGTTTTACGGTGTTGCAGCTGCGCAAAAGGGGGTAAAATACTAATTTTGAAGGTGTTGCAGCTGCAACAGATTTATTCAAGGAGTTTGATTCTGGTGCAAGAAGTTATAGAAGAACAACCCTGGTCAACAGGCTTGATGATGACCACCACTCCTTACACGCGTCCCTGCACATTTTATTTTTTATTTTTTAAATGGATCAAGTGCAAAAGAAAAAGATAATGATAGCAGTAAAAAAAATAGTTTATTTATGTACAAATATTCATGTAATATTTACAGCGATTAACTAAGGATTGACAGGGGCAGAGAAAAATTCCTACCCTTGTTCTAACTAGTAGTCTAGATCAATTGCAATCTATGAAGTGAATGCATCCTTTGAAATGGGCCCAACCATCTTGTGCATAATTTACCCTTGAAGTCCCTTTTGAATCTTGAATCGTATAATAATTTCCATTCTCCCTCGCAGAAGACTTTCATTTTGATGAATTGGTCATGCCAATTGGATCTCTGTTACTGGATTAATACCATTTGATCTATATTAGCTAAACGATTCTCATCAAGTTCATTCAATTGATTCAATCTTCTCTTCTGAGCTTTGATTACATCTAGGTTTACCTCTATAGTTGTCTTCAAAGTTTTAATTTTAAATTCAATCAGGAAGACAACACTTTTCCCATACACCAAGTCATAAGGAGAGAAACATGTAGTGTTACACCAAGTGCTACAATATGCCCACAATGCTTCTGGAAGTCTATCAACCCAATCTCTATGATGGCTCTTGACCGTCTTGGTACGGATAGCTTTAATAACTTTGTTAGTGCTTTCCACCTGGCCGTTGGCTTGGGGATGGTAAGGTGAAGCTATCTGGTGTTGAATATGGTACTTTCGTAGCAGAGCTTCGAATTGACGAGACACAAACTACGGTCCTCCATCAGTAACCACTTCCTTAGGTACCCTAAAATGGGTAAATATTTTACCATACAAGAAATTGATCACAGCATGGTCATTGGCCTTCACCAGAGCCACAGCTTCTACCCATTTTGTCATGTAGTCGGTACAGACCAAGATGTAGGATTTCTGCTTGGAATGAGGGCTGATAGGACCAACAAAATATAAGGCCCATCTATCAAATATTTCAACCACTAATTGTGGTTGGAGAGGCATTTGATCTAATCTATTGGGCTGGCCCATCCTCTGGCAACTATCACAATACTGGACATATATTTTTGCATCCCTAAAAAGGGTCCACCAATCATAGCCCATTCTCAATTCTTTGTGTCCTATCCTCCTATCTGCAAAATGCCTCCCACAAGGCTCATCATGGTAGGCCTTCAAAATATGGAATATTTCATCTTCTCTTACACATCTTTTGATCTCAAGATCAGGGCCTGTGTAGAAGAGATGACGATCTACCCAGCAATACCTGGCACTTTGTTGAATAATTTTCCTCTTTTCTCTTTTGGACAAATGTGCTGGAAGCTTTCCTGCAGCCAAGTAGTTAGCGACATCTGTATACCAAGGGGAGTGAGATGAAAATGCAAATAAATGTTCATCTGGAAAAGAGTCCTCAACAGGAAAATTATCATCACTATTAGTAAAATGAGATAAGAAATCAGCGACAACATTTTCTCTTCCAGGTTTTTCTATAATGGTAATATCAAATTCCTATAATAACAATAGCCACATAGTTACCCTGGCATTGGTAATAGGTTTATTCATTAGATATCTAATGGATGAGTGGTCAGTGTGCACAAATGTAGGATATCCAGTGATATAATGTCGAAATTTGTTAATGGAGTACACAATGGCTGAGAACTCCTTCTTGGTCACAGTATAATTAAGTTCAGTAGGGGCTAAGTTTTTACTAATATAATAAACTACATAAGGTGCTTGACTATCGTACTATCCTAAAACTGCTCCAATGGAAGTATCAGAAGCATCTAAAGAAATGTGAAAAGGTAGGGTCCAATTGGGTCCTCTTAGGATGGGAGCTGTGGATAGCTTCTCCTTAAGTTTAACAAACGTTGTATGGCATGCCTCATTCCAAAAAAAATTGCACATCCTTCATTAATAGTGAAAACAAAGGAGAGGCAAGTTTAGAAAAGTTTTCTATAAATCTTCGGTAATATTCATCATGCCCCAAGAAACTTCGCACTTCTTTTTGAGTTACAGGAGTAGGTATATTTTTTATTACCTTGATTTTTGAGGGGTCCACCTGGATGCCATCAGCAGAGATGAAATTCCACAACACCACTCCTTCACTCATCATCGTATGTCACTTTTCAGTGCTTAAAGAGATCTGGGTTTGTTCATAGCATGTTAAAACCTTTTCCAAATTTTTCAATGCTTCTTCAAAATCCTTGCCATAAGGAGTAAAATCATCCATAAAAATTTCCATACTGTCATTAACTATTTCTGAAAATACGTCAATCATAGCTCTTTGAAATGTTGCTGGTGTATTGCATAAGCCAAAGGGAAGCACTCTGTATGCAAAAGTTCCCAAGGACATGTGAACGTAGTTTTATCCTGATCTTCAGGACCAATCTGGATCTGATTGTACTTGCTAAACCCATCCGAGAAGGAGAATAAATTGTTCCCAGATAAGGTGTCAAGTACTTGATCGATGAAAGGAAAGGGAAAATGATCTTTTTGTGTTTCCTTGTTTAGCTCTCTATAGTCCACACAGACTCTCCATTTACCATTCTTATTGGGTACTATTACAACTGGAGACACCGACTCACTATCTGAAATGGGATATATAAATCCTGCTTCCAAGAGTTTCTAAATTTCTTCCTTCAGTATGTCCCTAAGATTAGGGTTCATTCATCGTTGAGGCTGGTACATAGGCTGAGAGTCACTTTTGATATAAATATGATGGGTGCACAGATTAGAGGGAATACCCCTCATGTCTGTGTACTCCCAGGCAAATGCCCTCTTGTGTTCTTTTAAGATATTGATCATGCGCTTCTATTCATCTAGGGAAAGGTTGGGATTAATATTCAGATTTTTTCTAGACTCTACCTCGATAGGAACACTTTTTGAATTTTTCAATATTGGAACTATATCAGTGTCACTGACTAATGCCTCTTCTGTGATATTTTCTTGTTCCTCCTCACCTAGAGTAGTATTCAGGAGCTGATAAAAAAAAATTATTAACAGAAGTGGGTTCAGTGATGAAATTATTAATGGTGTCCTCTTCAGTTTCATCTTTAAAAGTCAAGACCTTCCCTATTGTTAATAATAGTTGAACGCCCTCTTCTTCCTCTGGTTCCATCCATAACAAAGTTTCATCTTCTAAGTTAGGTCAAGTTGGAGGACAGAGAGTGAGGTTCCTGATCTCGGTACCATCTGATATGGTCATAGACCCAGATCGACAACTGATGCAAGCATTAGTTGTAGCTAACCAGGGTCTTCCCGGGATCAATGGGTGTCCTCCTAGCTACAAATTGGGCTGTAAAACCAAGAAGTCATCAGGGTACTCCCACAAATCAACTAAGATGACGAGATCATCCAAAATTCCTTCAGGTTTAATAGTGGATCTATCTTCCAGTTCTAAAATGGTGGGGGTTGGCATGATATTAGTGAGCCCAAGTTTTCTTATAGTTTCAATAGTCATGACATTAATTTTTGCTCCTAAGTCTACCAGTACGTTGGGTATCTGTGTATGCCCAATCTTTACAGTGACAGTGGTATTCCCAGGATCATCATATTTGGCCAAGAGGGTTTTTCCCATTATCAATGCAGATAATTTCCCTATGACATGAATAGTGGGAGGATCCTTGGGTTTCCTTCCCGGTTTCCTTGTACACAGATCTCGAACACTTCTAGCATAGATAGGTACATCTTGAAGGGCCTAGAGGAGGGGAATTTTAACATAAATATTTTTTAACTCTTCTAAGAGGCTAAACTAAGGTTGTCCCACTACCTTTGGTAGCATTAATCTTTCAGGGTACGGTGGTTCCCTAATCAGCTTGGTAGGTTGCGTGTCGATAGATGTATCGTTCTGTGTTTCAGCTAGCATATTAGTAGGATGTTCAGCATCCTCAATAATGGGGGTCATTGCCTTGGATAAATACTGTGGATTCATCTCTTCTCCGTGAACAGAGGATGGAACATCCTCGATGATCAAAGGCTCCACTACCCTTCCTGATCGTAAGCGGATATCATTGCAGGGTACATGGGTAAGGGAGTAGGCAGGCATGTTGACAATCTCAAACTGATGGATTGTTTTATTATTTGGGTTAGGGTTAGGTTGAGTAGGTAGCTGAGGTAGTATCGGCATATTGGGGACAGCATTTTTTTGGAGTTGCAGCTGCAACTGCTGATAAGGCTGAGGATATTGAGGAGGGTATGGCTGTTGAGAAAATTGTTGATGTGGAAGTTGTTGAGCGGGTTGATTATGCAGAAACTGGTTCCCCGGATGTAAATTCCTCCATCTATGAGACCAAAAGTTTGGTTGGTTTGGTGGTTGTGGTGGCTGAGCCCAGGGGTTCCAGGAGTTAAAATTTTGCATTGAAGGTTGAGAGGGGTACCATTGAGGATTAGAATAAGATGAAGGGAATTGTGTATTCATATGATACATATTATTCCAATTATTCATGTTATTCTAAAATGGAAACAAGTCTAGAATCATACCTTGATTTCGAGGCTGCCATGGCTTCTTTTTTGTAATAAAGTAGGTTGGTTCCACCTTTGGAGTTGATGCCTATAGAACAGCCTTCACTTTAGATAGTGATGGGAATTCTTTTGTGTCATGGTTCAGCTTGCACAACTAACATAATTCTATCTTGTCGAGCGGGCACTCCTTCAGAGGGTGGTTCTTTCTACATCTAGGGCAGAATACACCTAGTGTGAGATCCTCTACTGCTTGTTTCTACTTTGCACTCAGGACATCTATTTCCAAGGAGATGGAGCTCATCATTTTCTGTTTTGTAATTTTCAAGGAGATTGCCTATCTCTGCATGGGTGGCTCCTCCATTAGATGAATTATGAGTTCTATCAAAGAAATCAAATTCTGATTTGTCCCATTTGTCCCACCTATTATTCCTAGAATATTCCTTGGAGTACCGTTTGCATAGTTCCATGATTTTCTCGAAGGACTCCTTGGAGATATCCCCCTTTCCTAGCAGGTTTAACATATCTAGGAAATCATCTTTAATCCTATGAAGTAGGATTATTTTGAGCACATCTAACCCAATATTAGATTGTCCAGCTCTCTGCACATTATATAAAATCCTTTTGACAAAATATTCTAGACTTTCATCATCCTTTTGTACCATTTTAAGTAGTTCTTCTCTCTTATCCTAGGTATTGCAATACTCTTGATATTTCTCTAGGAACACCTATTTCATCTTTTCCAAATTGGTGACAGTTAATCTTCCAAGGGTCATAAACCAATGTAATGCATTGTCCTTTAGAGTGGCAAGGAAGAGTTTCAGCTTCTATGCATTGGTGGTTCAGTCATAGCTATGATAGAGGATATCAAATTCGAAAAGAAATTCATCTAGATCCTCTGCCGATTTTCCATAAAAGTGAGGCAACATTGATGGCGATATATTTTTCATGGGGCTATCCCTTCTGGTTGTTGAATTGGGAACTGAAGTGTAGCCACCATCCCTTCAGGAAGGGAATTACCTTCATGATGATGATTTTCTCCTATTGCCTCTTCCTCTTTGGAATCGTGTTTGTTACTCATATTTTCTTCTATTTTATCCTCTTCGTTCTTCCACTAATCAATGAATTTCTGATGGAACTATTTCCACTCCTCTTCAGTCACAACCTTCCCATTAATGTGATAGATCAGATCTCAATCAGCCGATCCTGTATTATTAACTCTATCCTCCTCTGTAGGGGTATTCGAGGGTGTTGCAGCTTCTTGTGTGTTCTCCAGTGTAGAACCTGACGCTAGCACTACAAGGTTGGTAGGGCTTCTTCTGATGGTTGTTTCCTGATAGCAATCCCTGGTAGAAGGATTAGTTCTATCATCTAGATCATCAATGAATGTTCTTCTCCCCAATTCAGGACCTCACCCACAGCCTCGACCACCTGCAACGTTTGTGTTTTGTGGGGTTCTGGTATTTATAAGATGATCATGTTGTACCCTTGTTTTATTCATGCAACGCAACTCATGAAAACAAAAAAAGAACTGAAGAAGACTGAATAGAGACGATTACTGGATGCAACTATGATAGTGTCTAAAACCTATCCTCCCCGGCAACAGTGCCAAAATGTTGGGCAACCTATATGCAAGTTAATTAAAGATAACATATAGAGTGTTCAATATTTATTGTCAACCCAGGGAAGTCTTTTATATCAAGGATAATATGCACTATATATGCTTAAACACTAAGTTGTTGTAAGTAAATGATCCTACTTTCCTGTTTAGCCACGCTCATCCCATAATCCACTTAATCTGATTTACTTTCTCAAGAATACAACCACAATTACCTTTTATGATTCTTAATCTAGAATTGAAAGATTTGAGAAATAACATCTAGATTACTCTTGCAGAAAATGAAATCCTGATTACCAAACCATTTAACGATTCACCCAATTATCTTGATTTAGTTATTCTAGAAATCCAAAGGACATAAATTGAATTCAGCTATTCTATAAATCCAAAGGACATAAATTGAATTTAGATATTCTAGAAATTCAAAGTATAGGAATGAAATTATGCAACTATAAAAGCAATGGATTGAACTGTAAAGATCTACAGAAACAACAATTGAAAGAACTAGGGATGAATAGGGATGTTACAACTATCACACAGTGCACAAGGGACAATTACCTATACAATCGACTGACACACATTACCACTGCAATCTTACAAAAAATGAAATTACTGTTTATCCAATAACACACTGTCAATCAACAATTGTTGCAACTTACTATGAAGAAAGGAAATTATCAAAAAATCACACAACAGAATGAATACCTATTTAACTTAGCAATCCTTGTGGGAAGGAAAGCCCATCCTTCACACAGATATGCTGGAAATAACAGACATTAAAACTCCGAGATATGAATCAAAATCCTTGTATTAGAGATGGCAGATGAGTCATGCAACCTCAATCAGCTGATACAATAATTTAGTTAAATGTTTAACCCCTAGCACAGAATAGTTCCCCATATTTCTACAATTACAATCATAACATCCTCTTCCTATTATTGGGAAGCCATGAAGATGTTTGATCTTCAGGCTACCCCAATTACAATAAATTGTTACAATCATGGCATGACGAGAGTAGAAGATATAGGGAAGTTGTTATTCGACCCAGAAATAATGATCCTGATTGATTGAGAAGATATCCTACAAATTATAGCTACTTTTGAGCAGTGGTGCACTGTCACCTCCAAATCTGTCGCAATCTATTGCAGCTACCCTTGTATGGCTTGCATGGACTAATACACTAGGACCATGTTCTTTGAGAAATGATGGAATGGATGGTGATCAACTTTAGTAATGAATTTCCATCCCTTCTTTGGCATGTTTAGCCCCCTACACCTGTATTCTCTATATCTAGAAATATCTTTAGAAAACCATCATATGTTAGCATAATATAAGATGTAGAGCCTTGATTACCACAATCCTAAGCATTAATAAAATAAGACAATGATTAATCATACCTTTATGAATAGATGGGCCAAGTGAGGGAAAATCATTTTTTCAGCATGCACAATAGGGTAGGATAAGGAAAAAAGAAGTGGATAAGGGTGGTCAAAAAGGGACCATTTCTAGGCCCAACACTAGGGTTATTAGAATATCCTAGAGAAGTTGACCCTAGGTGAGTTATTGTAAGTCGGGGAAATAGTCCCCACCATTTTCTTAAGGATAACCCTCCTTGTTGGTTGGAGGGGAAAATCCCCCACACATTGTGGGGCACAAGGGTTATTAGAATCTCCTAGAGATGCCGGCTCTAGTAAGTAATTGTTAAGTGAGGATGACATGTTGGAGTGGACAGTAAGTGAACGAAAGAATATAAATAGAGAGTGAGCCTCTCTATTTATCTCACACACACTAACTCACTAGGGTGCATGAGTGAGAGAAAAGTTTTTGGGACAAGAGAGAGACTACTGCTGTCGGGAGATCATCTTTATGTTTTTCTAGTTTTACTTTTGGTGTTGATTCTATCTCTGAGGAAGTTGCGGGGTTTTCTCCTTTATGGTTTCCTCGAGGAAAATTATTGTGTCTCTTGTCTCTTATGTTTATTGTTGTGCATGTTATTCTCTCAGTTAAAGATCCTAAGATCATAATTCTAGCTTGAATGATAAAAATCTAACACTTCATTCTATTCTTCTTCATGCATGCTAATATATTTCCATATTTCATCTTTTATCATATTTTCTTCATATTTTAATCCAATATAAATACTGGAACTATTGTCTTTTGAGACAGGATGTGACATGCCATAGCTTCGTTCTCTATTTGAAACAAAATAATACTTGGAATATAAAGATATAAGATCAATTTCATACAGAAATCAAAGTAATTCCAAATCTTCCAATAGCTGGAAGTAATTGCAATAGTTTATTGCTTCAAGGGTTCCATAGATAGAGATAGAGTTCTGCGAATACAATTTCATCATGGAATTTTGTTAAAAATCAAGAAAGACTCCTTTAAGCCAATATCTAAGTTCTCCATGATCTAGAAAGGTCACCATGCATGAATAAATACATTGTTGTAGATGCACACTTCATGTTCATTTGTTGACTGGTTTAGAGCACTCCTTTTTACTTCCAAGGTCATATGATCACTTCAAAAATTGCCTTCATTGGGTCTAAGAATGACCTTTTTGCTTCCATGACTATTGTTCAAGTAAGACTATAAAAGATATTCAAAAACTATTTCATAAATCACCTTCACATTTTTTATATTTCCTTTATCACATAGATACCTTGGTTTTTGTCCATCCTCGTGCCATAGTAGGGCTATGTTTGGGTTTCCATATTCCTATCATGTGACCTATTCTTTCGATAGAAAATCAAAACTTAAAAATTAATGAAATAATGTTAATATTGTTGCTCCAATTTCCTCATGTTATGCTACTTAGAAACATTCATTATGTGGTTGTAAAAAGAATCACTCAAAACCCAAGTCATAGAGATGCTACAGGACTATAATAAATACTCTTCAATTCGTTTCTCCTATCCAACTCAATGGTGTGAATCTTTGCTAGCTCATACAAAGGCCTTGTACATGTATGGAAGTGCATTTCTACCTTTCCTATTGTCCCCAATTCTTTGAAAACTTCCATATCAAATTTTAAAATTCTCCAACTCTTCAATCATCTCTTCCTACTAAAAGGAAAGAAGATGTAGTATACAAATTGGACAATGCTCAAACTGCAATCAAAAGCACTAGCTAACTGAATTTTCAGTTACACCAATGTCACAACAAATGATGTTTAAACAAAATAGTATTGTAGCATTTGATTACTGGAAATCATATTCAAGGATGAACAAATCTCAATTCATGGAATCATTTCACACTTTTATCATCCTCAAGACATGCTTCATCCTTCCAATCTGTTTTATAAATCTATCTTCAACTCATCAAATCCTTTTATTTTATAGCCCAACATATACATTACACACATGTACTATAGTACATAAGGTTCACCTCAAACGTGTGCCATTGCATGTTGTTGCTAATCAAACTCTATCCTAGGATATATTTTGAATTAACAGTAGTAGGAATCAGAGTAGAAAAAATGAAGATTTATCTCTCACATCTTCATCATGTAAAGTCATCTCTATTTTGTCTTCAATACTAAGACTTCCTTTACTTTTAGACATCACAATACCTAGCTTCAAGATAAGTGGCTTGCTCTAGTTCCTTGTTATGAGCCTTGAACCTCCATATCAACATATAGGACTAATCTACTAACTTCTTTCTTCTGTTCTTCTAACTTATTCTTCACAAATTTTGAACACTTTTCATTCTCTTTCTTATCAATAGCACTGTCTTCTTTAATTTGTTTAATTAGAGCTATCTGACTTATTTCACTCATTAAGGGGGGAGTGTTGTAATTATTAACCCTTACTTGTCTTCATTGTGTGATACTTATAATCATACTAGTGGACTATGGTTTGCTAGTGTAATGGTCATTATGATGTAGAGTCTATCTCTACCTAAGTAGATTTATTATGTTTTTTTAGGAGGATGTTCAATCTTAGTTGGATGAAAAATTGTCTCCAACAAGATTGTTCTATACTTAGGACGAGTGGTTAGAGGGTTGATATAATGTTTCAACCTCTCTCTCTCACTAGTTAGAAAGTGGTGTGATATGATTTTGTATAAACATGTAATATTGTTTGATGGATAGATCAAACATACATAGTTTTGGTGTGTGGAAACAATGTCTACTATCATGCTTGTTAACATGTTTATGTGTTTGCCTCTGAAATTGTGGATATATTGAAATAGTATAAAGATTTTTAAATTTGAATAACCTCTTACATCAGAATTATATAAAACAAAATAATAATGTTGTAGAGAGAATAATAATAGGTACATATGGAACCTTTGATCAACCATGAAGTTATAGCCAAGCAATAATGTGGAACCTTTGAAAAATAAAGGAATAGGAACATAAGTAGCATAGATCTGTATGACCAATAGAACTGGATAGCTCGTATTGAACGCTGCTAGTTTACACAGGTAATCGGTTCCTATGTTCTATCATCATATGACAAAGTGTTAAAAGAGGGCTCCTCAAGGGGAAACATTGAACTCCTAGGGAAATGGGAAGGTAATTGGACCCTGGATGTGATTGGAAACATTGAGATTAAACATTGAAGCTAAGAAAAACTAGAGAATATCTTCTAACGATATAGAAAAATAAATTCCCATACAACCACATATGTGTTCCCTGAAAATAGGGAAGTTTTGTTCCGATAGGAATTGGCTCATTTAAATACATTCTAGCAGTGTTTTCAAAATATGAAAATGACATTATATTTACACCATTTGTCGTATATATTTTATTAATAATTCCCTAACAAATGAGATCAATAATTGGTAATGGTCGTAGTATATTATATTTATGCATCTCCACGTTTACAGGTATATTATCATTAGTCTACATCTTCTCATTCAGAATTATCTACCCATCCTCAAGGAGTCAAGATCAGTTTCATATCAATGATCCTTAACTCCAATCATGAGGATTGCAAGAATGCTTTCATCACCATCAACGCATCACCCTCATATCTTGTCCTAAATGAATTGAGCAATTCCCTTGAATTTGGAAGCACCAGTCGAGACAATAACAACCTTGAGAGTACTCGTATTTGTTCAATAAATGTTGTGCTTCCAGGAAACCCTTTGAGCCCCAGTAGACCTGACATATTTTAACTTCACTAAGTTGAAGACAACTAGAATTGACTATAGAATCATAATATTTGTTGCAAAATCTCAAACTGAAGGATAGGGTAGAACACCCTTTGAGGGAAAATATCTAGAGCGATTAAAAGGCCTGGTATACATCCCACACACAATATCACCGCTAATGAAAAATTATAGGTGCCCACTGCCTCCCAGTTATATGATAAGATATCAGTCTATTTGTGTGGGATCCGCATTTACTTTTGGAGCATAGTGAACTTTAACAATGGAAGAAACTAAAGGATTTGTGGGTTTTATTCTTTCTTAGTTGTTATGAGATTTGGAACTGCTACTACCTTTGACTGTGCTATCAAGAGTTAGAAGAGTTAGGGATGACCAAGATTTGGTTGTTTCACTAAGTTGTTTCCATTGAAATAATTAAACTTTGTATATGATATTTCTAACTTTGTGATCCTTCTTAGGCTACTCCGAAGGTGAATAATATGAGATTATTGTTCCACTTGATCTCCTTCCACTTCTAGTCCATTGTTCAAATGCATATTTTGTATCTTTGTGTATTAGGTAACTTTTCCAAAGGATATTCTTTGAAATGTATTTAGTGTCCTCATGAAATTAGATATAATTTTCATTTTCAATGAATACTTAAGCCTTGTACATCCTATTTATAACTCTATGATCCTACTCAAAATACTTCAAAGGTGAATATTGGGTGACTATTGTTTCACATGGTACCCTTCCACTTCTATTCCATTGTTCAAATACACCTTCCTTCAATGAGTTTGTGATTAGGACAATTCATGAAACAAAATTCTTTGGAATATATTTCGGTGTCCAAATTAAATATGATATGATTTTCATTTTCATTGAAGCTATGAATGGGTGTGAATAGATTGACAATGGTAAGGACATGCACATAATAAGTTCATTTTATTTGGATTGATAACGGTAAGGACATGCACATCATAAATTCCCAATAGTAAATAAAATAACTTCACTATAACCAATCATCTGCAATAAATCTCTATTGTAAACAAAAGATCTAAATTGTTACATGATTTGGGTGATATAGGTCCACCAAGAGATTCGTCCACATAGTCCTCTTAAAACCAGTCCCCAAATCCCTATGATGTAAAAAGATCCTTCGAGTTTATTTTTATGCAAATGCTCCTCTGAGCATATTCATGACAAAGGGGGCCTCAATACCCTCCGCAAATGTTCAAACACACGACACTTCATCAATTAGAATAAGAATTGCTATTGTATATTTTGAATCTTGATTCTTATGAATGCCACTTTTTCTACTCTGTATGTTGGCGATGAAAAATGTAAATAAAAAAATAGGTTTTAAATACATAACAAATATAAACTCATACTATATCTTGATGGATTTATGTCTAATTTTGAAGTTAATCATGTATGGGTTTAGTTTACTAGGTTTAAATTTTCTATCCTATCGAATTCATGTAATCTTGGATTTCTTACACATTGTCCTGATTTTATTTCTTTTCTTTCATGCAGGTTTCACTTTGGATTTCTAGATTTATTTGATATTTTAATTGTGAAATATTCAACAATAGGTCAAACAACGAAAGTGGAAAGAAAGCATCAAAACATAGGTACGCATTATCATACTTTCAAAACCCTCAATCCAAGAATCCAGATTCTCTTCATGATTCAAACTCTTTTGAGAAACCCATCAATGAGAGAGATGTCAACACTTCCGGGAATGCATCTAATAACCATATAACGAATGATAAAACCGGTTCCTCTAGTGAACAAAGTGAGATAAATTCAATTCAACTACAAATTGGCAATGATAATGTTGAAGGTTTATCCTTGGGAGGAAACACAAATCATTCACAATCATGAAAAAGGAATAAATGCCAATGGGAAATAGCAAGACAAATCTAATCGAAATGGGCCTCAAAATTTCCTTTTATTGAACCAATAACTCCAATAAATGAGAAGGAAACTTCATGAGAATTTAAATGCATTGTATGGAGTTGGAAACTGAAAAAGGAAGTAAAATTGCAAATGAAGTTAGATACAATAGAGAAGCATGCAAGAAATATTTATGTCAAGAAAATTCAAAATGGTGAGGAGAAGTCTATTAAAATGGAAATCTTAGGAATGTCGACATGTCAAATATCAAGAAGAATATAATAAATACTTAATAAGTAGAGTAAACTTGAGGCAAGTGGAGGGACTATCACATCTCTATTTGGAAAAACAATGTAAATAAATTTACTATCCAAGACTACATAATTAAGCATTGTATTTCACATCTTATCTAGAGGTTGTCCTATGACAGATTATCCATATTATTAGAACTATGTATCTTTTCTTGAAGTATCAAAATTTGCATCTTCTCACTTATCTCTAATGAGTGGTTGGGAATGGTAAAATATCTAGCTCAAGTGGAAAATGATGATTTGAAAGAGAAGATTGAAAATGTTATATTTTTTCACTATCTTTGGATGAAGTTACAACTATTGATAATACTTAATGAATATGCATGACTATTTATATCGTTAATGATCATATTAGGCATTCATATCTACTTGGGATTCAAAAAATGTTCAAAAAATGAAGAAGAGTTCTACAACTGGAAATATTTATGAACTTGTTATGAAGGATTTGAAGGAAATTAGTGGTATGGATGATTTAATGATCGAAAAAAGCTCGGTATGTGTTGGAGCAGATGGAGCATTAATCATGCAAGGACAAAGGAATGTGATTTTTGTCAAATTAAAACTATTAGCTTCACCATTTATGATCAATATTCATTTTATGGCTCATAGGATGAATATTGCATTTAAAATAGTAAGCAAGTTTCCATTGGCTTAAAAATTTTATGAACTTGTACGTGATACTCATGCATACTTTTTTCATAGTCCTAAGAGATTTATAGAGTTTCAAAAATTTGTATATAGTATTACAGATGGAAAAAAATTATTAAAAGATGTTGATATAAGATGGATTTCATTGAATGGACTAGATCAAAGACTATTTAGTGAGTACCACTCATTGGTAGGGGTGATGTATGAACATTGCTTCAGTGTAGAAAAATACCAAGATATTCTCTTTCGACTAACTGATATAGAGACAGTATTAACATTGGATGGAATTCTTCCTTTGCTTCATGAAATGAATATCCTTGTGAAAATGGCTTAGAGTCATACAATGTATATTGGAGAGTACACAAATGGAAGAAAATTAGTATGACTTGCATTGTATAATTGGATACGATACCAGGGTCTTTTATAAGTCCAACATTTAACAGTTGCACTACTCTGATTAATATAGAAAAGATTGAAAATTATTTGAAGTTTTATGAAAAATGGAGATTACGTATGGAAGTGCAAGGGTATATGGTTCCCTTTCATTATGTTAGTAAGATGGAACAAACCATCAAAGAGTATTGTGTCTCAAGAGACAAGTTCAATGATATTATGATTTCAGTGAGCAGAACGATTTCCTTGAGATGAATTATTAGAGGCCATGTCTGTGGTATACCCTCAATATTGGAAGAGTGAAAAATATATAGATACTTTGAAAGTTTACTTTTTAGAAAAATTGAGTATTTTAGTGCACCGCTTTGGTAGGAATGTCAAGGTACAAGGAGAAGATATTGGAGGTATATTAGATTCATCAAAATTTTATTGGCAAACTACTTGCTTTGTTGAAACAACGTCAGATCAATATCATGTTTTGGAGAAACCTATAGAATGTGGTGCAATAATCAATTTATGGACTATTTTAGGTGAATGTCAATATTTACAAGAAAACATGGCAGAGTATTTCAAATTAGTTGATTTATGTCAAACTATGATTTTAGGATCAGTGGAGGACGAGAGAATGTTTATTGCACTATCATTCTTGAAGTCAAAGTTGAGGAACAAGCTTGATAAGAATATAGATACTTGTTTAAGATTATATGTAACAAAGTATGACATTACCAATTGTCCATTCAATCGAGCTCCAACACTTTGGTGATCAGATTGTGAGAGAAGAGGAGAATGCAATATAACAAATGTTTCCAATGAACTTGATACAGAACATAATGTTTTGGAGGCTCATAATGATATTTCATCTACAAAATTTCATGTTCAAAATTCAGAAAGTGAGGTTCGACATGGGAATTGGGAATTTTATATCCCACAAGATATTATCTAAATTAATATACATTGGTAGTGTATAAATAATGAATGAAATTTAATATATCATGTGAGTCGTGTTAGTTTGAATTTGATGTTCCTCTTTTTCGGAGTAGGTTGGAAAAATGAAATTCTTGACAGGAGAATGGTTACCATATATAAAGTTGAACTTGCATTTTAGGTAAAAATAGGTTATATAATCTATACTTCGTATTAAATATAATAATGTTGGAGCTACATTTCCTTGATGCAATCTATTTGAAGTTTGATGTTTTGATAGTTAACTAACACATTTTTTTCTTTTATTTGATAGGAAATGAATTTGGGATCTATCTATTTATAGATAGTGTCCTAGTATAAAAGGTTAAATAATTAATTTAACAATACTTCTGCTTAGCAAGAATTGGCTTAGTCAATAGTTAAAACTTTTCAACTTTGATATCTTGGAAGATATTAATGGTTTGTTGTTTCTTGCATTTGGAGCATTTTTTCAAATTTGAAAGTTTGTGTTTATTTTGGTTAAATTTATTTTTATTCCCTTGATATTTGACTACAGTTTTAGCCCTTTGTACTAGCTCGGTTGGTTTCATAAAAATATTCTTTATTTCTTAAATTTGGAATGCATTTATTTTTCTTATATTTTTATTCCCTTGATACTTTATTGTGATTTGAGCCCTTTGTAGAATTCAATGTTTTTTTATAATTATTATTGTTCTCTTTAAATATTTGATGTTTCGAGGAAAGATGCTTGTATTTCCTTTCATTTTGTTGCATGACTTAAGCATCTTCACCATTTAAATTTTATAATCTACTATGCTTATTTTATATTTTCTTTGAGAAGATGTGTTGGTTTTTAGAAATGGAAATGAGATATGAGTTGCTAAGCGAAGAGAAAAATGGTCTATGCACTGGCTTACTAGGTTCCTATGCATTCATCATAGGAGACCTATTGGAATTGAGACTGACATTGATCTAATGAAATTTTATTGTTGATTTCATGACTAAATGATCATTACATGTAGCCTCTAGGATTATGTCCATATTTATAAACAAACCTTGAAAGAATATTTTGAGGTACGTGTTTCTAAAATTATCCCTATTGTTAATCATACATAAAGATGACATTTGTATTTTATGGAAATTTTGTAAACTAAAAAAAAGGTGTTTTTTTTGTTTTAATGTTTTGTGAGAGGTACCTTGTTATCTTTCTCTTATACAACTTATTCACCTTGATTGTAGGTCATGCTAGAAAATGCAGAAATCCTTGCTAGAAAGATGTTAATGTCAATGTGGATGTTATGCAACCATCCATTGAATTTTTTTGAGAGCATTGATCAAGCCTTGTATCTCAAGTAGTGCTTCAAACAATTATTTTTATCATAGCTATATTTTTAGATTAAGGGGGATGATTGGACCCAACATATTTTATGAAAATCGATTGTACATTGAGTGTTGTATTATAATTGAGCTTCACATTTTGATAAAATGTTCTACAATAAATTGTAAATATTTATGAAATCATCTCTCCATTTTATCTCTAAGGATCTTTGAACTTGGTAGTATACAAGTAGTTGTGATGAATAAAGTCAACAATTTAGCTTGGAAATTGGATTTTCTTGACAAGGTGTTCTAGTGTAAGAGTACGTGAAAAATATAAAGAAAATACAACATCATCTAGGTAATTTTAATAATTCAAATTTTGTCAAGACTTGAGTTTTTGTCTTTCAATGAAATTTTTTCCAAAATTTACAAGATTTTTAATTCTGTGAAAGATTCGCTAAATATTATACAAAGTTTTAAATTTTTTTGAAAGATTCGTCATTATTTCACAAGATTTTATATTTTTGTAAAAGATTCACCAATATTTTACAATATTTTATAATTCAATGAAAGTGTTGGTAATAACTCCCGATTAATTCTATTGATGGCTAAAACATTAATTTATAGATTATAATGAGGCGGTTGATTACCAGCCTTTTTGCCTTC
>LPNX010334259.1:523482-582990 GCA_001517045.1 Pseudotsuga menziesii | reverse complement strand
TTTTCCATTATCAGTACGAAGTGTACCAATTTTTTATTGTGCTTGTTTTTCAATCAATGCATGAAAGTCTTTAAATGTTTGAAATGCTTCTGATTTTGTCTTCAAACCGTATGTCCAACACATTCTTGAGTAGTCATCAACAAATGTCATAAAATACTTGTTCCCATTTGCTGAAGGAGTTGGCATTGGGCCACACAAATCAGAATGTACTAACTCTAATTTCCTACTTTCTCTGAAATTAGATTCATGGAATGGCAGCTTACTATGTTTCCCTAAAATGCATGCATCACATTTATTCTTCTCTTTAGGAACGGTGGGCAAGCCAAATACACCATTGTTTCTCAACAAACGAAGACTGTTATAATTTAGATGACCAAATCTTGCATGCCACAATGAGCTAGATGACATATTACCTTCTCCATGCTGAGAGAGGTATGCATAGTTCTGAAATCTTGCTGATGAACCCTTGAGCCTCAGCAACTTTCCATCTTCGTATCCAGTCATGATGACTTGGTTGTCAGAGGACTTTCTTATTTCAATGATTCCATCAAACATGTGGATGGAATGGCCTTGCTGTCGAATCCCCTCCAAGGACAGCAGGCTTCTCTGCAACTCTGGAAGATAGAGAACGTTCTTCAACAAGAAATCAGGGAATCCAGGCATCTTTAGTCGAATGGTGCCCATTCCCTTTGGTTTAATACTTGACTTATCTGCAAAGTAAACTATGCCATCTATTGTTTCATTCAGTTCTTCAAAACAGTCTTTTCTAAATGTCATATGTGATGTTGCACCAGTATCAAGCAGCCAACAATCTTTATAAGATGAAAGAGAAGTCATTTCATTAAATCCAAGATTACAATGCGCAACAATACAAGAATCAGAAGATTTACTAGCATCTTGGTCATCTTTCTTCTGGTTATGCTTGTCTTTGATGGAGTCCCATGAAGCCCAACACTGATCTGATGTGTGCCCAATATTTCCGCAACGCTTGCACTACAAATATGATCTTTTGCTTCTGCCCCCTCTGCCTCTGAAATTTTTTCTTCCTCGTCCTCTTTTGCTACAATCTCCCTTGGAAGGGTCTTTGGATTGGTCTTTGCCAGCTAGGGCAGCACCAATACTAGATGCCAAAGAGTGCATCTTTACAACTGTTAGTTTACAATAATGACAAAGAGAAAAACAATAACCTTGCAGGTCTACAGTCTCTGCCAAGGTGTACAATGCAAGTTTATAGCATATATATCAGTAGATACAAAATATATCACTGTGAGTCATACACAGGCTTCTTTATATTAGTCACTAGCAATCAGTCAGCATAATATACAACATACAACATTTTCACATATTAGTCTCAGTATTCAGTCTCTGAGATTGGTCTGCAATATATCAATCTCAGTCTTCAGGCTCAGCAAGAATACTTTTTAGTCTTCACAGTCTGGACAAGGGGCTCGACAATCAAGAACACTACAGCTCGTATCTCAGCTTCACATTATCCTCCAGCAAACAATCTTGTTATAATAACAAAACCAAATCCATTTTGTTATAATAATAACAAAACCATAAACCAAATCAGTCTTCAACAAGAAATTTCACAGCTCTCACAACACAAAATATGAGAGTAAATGGGTCGCATCAATATATATGTATTTATATATCAATCACCGCATATCAGTCCACGTTCAAGGAAATATATATACATCAGCCTTCAAAGCATATATCAAAGGAATTTGTAGGTCACAGCTTCAGAGAGTTCAATAATGGCATGAATCTTCAGCAAATTGTCATTAGAATAGGCTTACTCTTCCATAGATTCTCATCTTTGAATATTGAGATCTCTTCTTGGGTGGTCGCAACACCCAATCATACACATAAGATCTCAAAACAAATCTCACACATGAAACCACGGCTCACACAAAAAATATTATCCATCAAAACTCGGCTTCACATACATCATGCAAATTCTTCCAATTCTTCCAATATTCGAGCAGAAAACACAAGGATTCTACAATGAACAACCTATGAGTGCAGGTCATAGAAAAATTAGGGATAGGAATCTGAGAAATATTTGAATTTTCTTTATGGAAAAGAAAATTAGGGTTCGCTCAGAAAATTAGGTTTCCCTGGCAACGGCGCCACCTTCACTATATATCAGTCAATATATATTGCAGTTACGGTCCATATGGAGGTCTTGAGGTGGCCGCATGACAGTTCTTCGCTTTTCTCCAGCAAGTTCTGGATTGTTCTCACACAAAATATTGAATACTATCTCAATGCATATTTCAATACGCAGCTTATATAAATTCACAGCTCCAATACATTCAAAATCAAATCTCCACACTCAGGCGCGAGCTTCTTCACCCAATAATGGCTCCACATTCACTCACTTGCAGCAAGAAAGGGGTGCGTTCACGTAGCGTCAACGTAGCATATATCATAGACATATATCACATATATCACAGACATATATCAAAGTGCAAGCGATCAATTAATTCTAAGTCTGGGAATATATCCAGAGAAGATCACATATATGAGGACAGAGTATACATTCACGACAGTCTTCTCTACGCAGGATGGTCTTCAACGTAGCAAGCATAATCATTCACGACAGTCTTCTCTACGTAGCAAATGGTAGTCCACGATGGAGCTCCACGCAGGTAATGGGTCGATTTATATATAGCTCCAATGCAAAATGCATAGAATAGTACCCTCAAGTTGCGATTAGTGTTTCCAATACCAAGCTCCCAGATTCATGTTTCAGAAGACTTCCACCCACGAAGGGGTCGCAGCAGACAAGAAAGACGAGCGAGAGGAGTGAAGATACCATGCAGCAGACAAGAAAGATGAGCGAGAGGAGTGAAGATGGAGACTGTGGATTATTGAGAGAATTAGGGTTGGAATTTCAGCATTGAAGACACGGTGCCCAGCAGTGACAACAATAATACATAGCTACAAAAGGCATAATGGAAACAAGAAGTCTCACGCAGGTCTCCACGTTGTTCTTCACGGAGTATGCCCACAACGTGTCTGTCAGGGCTACGGGCCTTAAATCCAGAAGAGCTACGATGAGAAAAGGCGGCACTCAAAGATTGGAAATGGTGAAAGGATAATCGCAGCTCTGATATACTCAAACTCACGCAGCAGGAGGAGTCTATACACAGGATGCAGAATACCAAGAAGAAATTTCAATGGATGTCTCCAACGTTAGGGTGCTGCAAATTAGGGTTAGGTATAACCTAACGCATACACTGCATGCGACTCGATTGGCAGACTGATGGAGCAGTCTGGCAATGGACTGGTAGGCAGAATTCTAGGAATGGGCAGACTGGGAACAAGCAGGAGTTATGGCAGCGTTCGCTCTGATACCACTTGTTGGTAATAACTCCCAATTAATTCTATTGATGGCTAAAACATTAATTTATAGATTACAATGAGGCGGTTGATTACCAGCCTTTTCACATTCCTATCTATTCATATTCCTATTTATTATTTATTTACAATAATCCTAACGGATTATTCTAACAGAAAGATTCCCCCATATTTTACAAGGTTTTATAATTCCATGAAATATTCGCCAAAAGAATATATATACATATTATATTACTGATAAAATAATGTTCGCACTTTCTCATGTATCACGAAGATTCAACCATTTATTATATATATAAATTTAGGGGGGGTGTTGGTAGGTATTTGAGGATAATTAGTTGCGCATCATCGAAAATGGTGCGCAAGGCAGAATGGTCATATTTTGTAGATTATGACCATGTTTTGGGGATTTTGGTCATATTTTGTAGATGTTGGTCATTATTTTGTAGTTTTTGGTCCATGTAGTTAAGAAATTGATCTAAGTGGACCACGTTGCAAAAGGCGCATGCCTATGAATACATATACAATTGTAATGAAAGATATGCTTATGCTGAGGCTTATGTGAACTGCTACTCAAGACTTAATACTTGTTGGATGAAACTTTGAGATCACACTTATGAGAAATTCATGTGTTATTGGGTGCGAACTGTGGCACTATTTTGAGAACCATTTTTTGCTACGAAGTAATATGATATGATGGAGATTTAATGGAGATACCGTGTCTTTTAATTCCTCCTTTGTTCTTGTTTTTCTTGCGATGTGATACTAGAGTAAGATGTTTTTGTATGAATGATGCGATGCATTTTTGTTTTAAATCATGTTATGTTGATAGATATGTTTATGCATCAATTCTACTACTGATATATAAACATGTTGATGTGATATGATGACCAATGATATGAATTTTTGATAAATAAATCAATGCTTAGATCTGTGAACTCATGGTGCAATAGTTGAATAGTAGTTGTGCAATCCTCCTTCTTACTGTAGAAAATTTGTTCCATCAACTCTCCCTTGAACATCTTGGGTGAGACCTCATATTCTCCACACGCGTTGCTGGACAAGGTAAAACTTATCTGGTTCGGTGCTTAGGGAGATCATTGAGTGAAGGGTGTCGACAGAAATTGAACCCCTATCAACAGATCTATGTCAACAAATGGTTTCGTTTCCAGGACCATAGTGCATGAAGAAGGAGGACATGTTGTGGCATCCGACGAGACGAGATGTTCAAGATTGGTTTGACCAGAAGGATTTGGAATTCACAGTAGAGGAGAATCATAACTCTAGATTGATGATAGAACAATGGTTGGGAAGGTACATGTATTCTAATTTTCATGAATACTTATTTTTATGAGTTTCTAGTCATTTTGTATGAGTGGTTAACGTAGTTCACCTATTGCAAGACAAATTTCCAAGGAGGTGAACCAACTTGATGGACCCTAGAGATGATCTAGCAGCTGCAGGAGGTAGACAACAGAGCTGTGACAGATGTCAAAGTTTGTCTTGACAACATCTTGGAAGGATACATCACTAAGTTCACAGTCAACACAGTCAAGTCTTACAGTGATGCAGAAAAGTAATTCTTCAAAGGACCAAGAGGTAAGTTTCTTCTATCTTTTAAATTGTTGATTAAGATGCTCATCTGTGAAAAAGGAATATTGAAGATGAAGTCCGATGAGCAGAGCCCCTATGTGTGGAGGATGCAGTTACTGTAGAGATGAGGGTTGGATGGAATGATACAGGGTAGATGGATAGTAGTTACGACAATACTATGAGGGAAATTGAGGAAGGAAGTGGTCTTCTGTGAAGTGGAGTAAGGTTTCGACAAGAGGAGACGTAGAGGATAGGAGAGAGTCCTGCTGCAACCAAAACAAGAGGCTATGAGAGAACATCACAAGGGATGAATAGACCCTATAGCAACAAAGGATGACCAGGATATGCCTATTCTCGAAGAAATATCAACCCCCAGTGACAACGTACCCACACCTCCATGCACTGCACCACACTTAAGAACAAATACTAGCTTAACACTAAATTTTCCTACGTGTCATCACCACACCAATAGTAGTGGATCAACAGCTATAGGAAGAAGGCCCAAGATGGCGGGAAATGATATAAATTTACCTATGTTTCATGGGAATGGGATTGAGGATCTTGAACAATACTGGTTTCTGTACGAAGCCATTTGGACTGTAAAGAAAGCTAAGGATGATGACATTAAGAAGGGTTAGTTGACGATGACCTTTTGAGGTCACACACTAAATTGGTACATGAAGTTTACACAAGTTCTCACAGGGAATCCAGTGAATACTTTGGCAGAGATCAGAAAAAGGTTGATCGAGGAGTTCAGAAAGCCTAATTCTGAAGTGCAATATATCACAGAGTTAAAGGAGGTCAAGCAATATCCAAACGAAATGGTTTGGGTATTTGATCAGTGATGCAAGACACTGACAGAAAAAGTCAGTTTTGGGATGAGTGATGTACAAAAAAAGTAATGGTTCATCATAGAATTAGTACTGCATATTAGGATTCCCTTGATGCATCAAAATATTGCGACATAGAGCAAGGCTTTGGAGATCGCAATGAAGATGGAAGCTTCACCTATTGGCTAGACCAAAGTTAGTATGAATCATATTAAATCACAACTAGAAAACCTGACCATCCAATTGCAAGACATCAAGAAGGGAATAGAGCATCTCAAAGAAATATGGTGTACGCAATGTCATACAGAAGTGAATCATAAGGATCAACACCCTGATTTTTGAAATTATCTACTGTCAAGAGCTCCAAATCGGTTGAGTCATGGTGGAATTCCATGGTTTTGTGTCTTTCAAGTTCATGGAAATCGACATGAATATTGTATGTTTATTTAGAAGATGGTGTCGAAGCCGAAGAATTTGTATTGCACGTTTTGTCAAACTGTTGGCCATGAAGATAAAGACTTTTGATCATATGATTTTCTCCAAGAGAGGATGATGGATGCAAATTATGTGAAGGGAGAAGACCATCAAATGTCAAAGACACCACCAATACAGAAGAGAACACAGGTGGTACAACCACCACTGCAATCATAGTGTGTACCATAGCTGCAACTGCAGTTTGTCCCACAGCAGCACTTTTCTCTACCGCACCCACAATATAACCAAATGTAGTGTGTTCTGCAACAGTTGCAGTATACTCAGCAGCACTATACCCAACCATGTATATTCAATAGCAGTTGAATCTACCATAGTAGCAACAAAAGTTTAATCAACCGCGGTATCATCCATAAGGAGGATTTTGCGAAGGAATTTGAGGAGGAAGAGGAAGAGATTTTGGTTGAGGAGGAGGATGAGTCGCGGACCTCTACAATGTTACAATTGTGGAGTACTAGCACATTATCAGGGATATTTATTGAATTGGAAAGTGCAATATACCTATTTTATCATTGCAGATCACATTATTGAAAGCCATCCATAGCTGATCACGAAGTGGCAAGAAATAAATGCTCCGTAGTTGCAGAACCAAAACTAGAACAAGAACCAGAATCATAACCAGAACCTGAACCAGAATGTGAATCAAAATGTAAACCATATTGTGAATCTACCACCAAACTAGAACCAAGGACCAAAAATTGCAAAGATCTCAGCAAAACCCAGAGTTTAGGATTCTGATGTTGCTTTCATTACTCGCAGATCCACAGCGAAAGGGGATGATAGCCAAATTCCACATTTCTGGTTCACAGGAAAAAATAAGGTACAAGTTTATGTCAACAATAAGAGAGACACATTATTTGAAGCATGTGATGTGATAAGAAGATATATGCATAAGTTTCATGTTTATGAAATGCCACCGATTTTTATTCAACTATGGTAGAAGGACCATCGCGAAAGCATGGTACCTTGCAAAATTTCTTTGAAAATTGTCTATCATTGGAAAAAGACCCTGATGCACTCGTCGAGATTGTGATTTTTTTGTATAGGCCAGAAACGGGGCAAAAGGATTCTGTCATGAACTCCCTGCACAAGAAAAATACTGGGAAAGAAATGAGAATGAACATTCATATTGGGTATTACGAGGTAGATTCAGTTATTATGGCTCTAGTCTTAGACGTCAACATTCTGACAAAGCAGACATGGCAGAAGATGGGGAGCCCACATATGATTTGGTCCCCTATGCAGCTACGACTGGCTAACCAGGACAGAGTAATCACATCTAGTAGTGGAACTTGAAGGAATGTGGACTTTGATGTTATTGAGTTTGTCGATGGAGAAAGATCTTATCCCGAACTACTGAGGATTGGATGGGCTAATGACAGTCTAGCGGTGATCAATTTCAAGAAGTGTGAGATGAATTTCGAGAACCGTGATATCAGAGTCATTGCCCCAATGGATGAAAATGAAGGAGGAGGTATGTTGAACTAGTTAAAGAAGAAGTTGTATTGTATGAGACCATGCGTATAACATCTCTAAAGACTATATCCACCCTACTGCTAATAGAGAGATAGGATGGAAAAGTTCTAGCTCTGCATCTTCAGACTCTGATGATGCTTTGGATAATTGGCAGAATCGAATGCATGAGGTATCGATTCAGAACTGTGGCCTACTTACTCAGTCTCTATGAAAAGTCACAATAGAGATTTTTCATTCCATTATATTAAGGATTTCCTGAATTATCTAAATTTTTTGCTGAATTTGAAAATAAGGTGTTAAAACCACAAATATTGTTGGTGCTGGATGAAGCGTTGAAGGATACTCCTACATGTTGGTGGGAAACACATAATAATATGATCAAAGGGTGGTCACAGTGTCGCAGGTTAATGGAATTCTATTTCGATAATGCAACATAATACCAAGAAGAGAGGCATGATGGGAAGAATAACCCCAACAGTCATCTGATTGCATGCTAGACCACCTGGGTGTCATGACCAAATGATGAGTGGGTACATGCTTTTGTATATACATTGGATGAAATGTCGTGATAGTGGTATGTATCATCTAAGCTGTATAGAGAGATCACAACCTGGGAGGAGTTGTTAATATGTTTTAGTCATACATTCTATTTTGTGGATGTTGACCCAATCATTCATAGCACAATGCAACATATCCAATACATTGTGTTTAAAGTAGTTCCAGTCACATATCTTGTGGACCCACATGTAGTTCCAATGAATTAGTCAATGATGGAATGCTACAATGTAATGGGAGGGCCTCAAGATGAAGATGACCCAAGAAACATCAATATTCCAGAATTTGAAGGAATTCAAGATATCATAGCACTTGAGAAACCGATAGATAAAATTAATCAGCCATTGAATATTTAGAAAGTAAACATTGGGATAGAGGAGGAATTATGTTTGCGAATATTGGAGACTATTCGGATGAAGAAACCCTGGCGAAGATCACTGACTTGTTGCATGAGTTTTAGAATCTGTTTCCAATGAAGTTTACTAAAATGAAGGGAATATTATGAGATGTGGGGGAAATGAAAATCCCACTAGATCCATATGTGAATCCTATAAAGTAGTGTCTGTATCGACTAAATATGTGATACAAGGAAAGAGTGAACGTCAAGCTTGATAGAATGTTGGACACAAGAAGCATAGAACTGGTTGAAGAATTGGAGTGGATCAGTCCTATGGTTGTGCAAGATAAGAAGACAGGTGAGGATCTAATCTATGTTGATCTCAGGAAACTAAATCATGCATGTATTCATGATCCGTTCCCAACACCGTTTACTAATGAAGTATTAGAAGGAGTAGGAGGTCAATAGATATACTCATTCACTGATGGATTTTCTGGTTATCATCAAATCAATATTGTGAAGGAGGATCGACATAAGACAACATTTGTAACTGAATGGGGATTCTTTTAGTACATCGTAATTCCATTTGAACTAAATAATGCACCTGCGATATTTTCTAGGATCATAGTTGCGGAATTCAAGGATTTTAATCAAAAGTTTCTGATAATTTACATGGATGAATGGATGGTGTATGAGTTGGTGAAGGACCATCTTGAAAATATGCGACTGATGTTGGATAACTTTCACCAACATCAAATTACACTAAATTTGAAGAAGCGCATATTTTGTGCATCGTTCGGGATGTTGCTCGGGCACATTGTATGTAAGGAAGGACTATTGTTCGATCCAACCAATATCTACACTTATTCTTAATTTTCTACCACATACGACTGTGAAGTAGCTTCTAGCGACATTAGGTCATATAGGGTATTATCACAAGTTCATAACAGGATATGTCATGATCATAATAACTATGGAAAAGTTGTTGAAGAAGGATGAAGATTTTGCATGGAGTCAAGAATGTCATGGAATTTTTGACACCTTGAAGACGAAGATGGCCACAACGCCAATATTTATCTTTCCTAATTGGACAAAGAATTTCTATGTCCATGTTGATGCATCATCAATTGCACTGGGAGTGGTGTTGGTGCTGCTAGACGAAGGAGATATGGATCATCTGATTGATGTTTCCAATCAGAAGTTGTCTTCTACAGAGAATAATTATACAACGACTAAGAGAGAAGAGTTGGCGATGGTTTATGCATTGCATAAGTTTCAACACTATCTATTGGGTGGTCATTTCAATATGTTCACTAGCCATTCTACGTTGAAATACCTAGTGAATAAGCCTATCTTGGGGGAGAATATATGTTGTTGGTTACTCCTCATCCAAGAGTTTTACTTCGAGATATTTGTGAAGCATGGTCACTTGAATGTGGGACTTGACCAATTGTCATGAATCGATATAGGAAAAGAAACAATAAACATTGAAGATGTATTACCTGACACGCAAATATTCATAGTTGGAATGGTTGTAGAGAACTCTACAAGATGGGACCTGATGAGATCTTATGGTGATGTGTCCTATCACATGAACAAGATCAAGTATTGGTGGAAGCACTATGGAGGTCCTGCTACTACTAGGAAAGTACTCTATGCAGGACTATAGTGGCCAACTCTCAATGGGGATGCAACATACTATGCGCATACTTGCAATGTTTGTCAAAGAAATGGGAAGCCCTCACAAAGGGATGATATGCTACTAGTACCTCAGGTGACATTAAAACCGTTTGATAAATGGGTAGCAAATTTTGTGGGACCAATCAACCAACTAGGAAAGAGAACCGATGTGTGATACATCATTACAATGGTGGATTATCTGACAATATGGGTGGAGGACACACCAGTTGTAGACTACACTACTGTGACGGCAGCAAGGCTTCTATTTGATAACATTGTCACTCATTTTGGTTGTCCCAAGATCTTAATGAGTGACTAGGGTATTCACTTCATCAATCACACTGTTAGTATGTTGGCAGAGGAACTTCAGATACAGAACAAGAAGAGTACCCCTTATCATCCACAAGCTAATGGCACATTTGAAGCATTCAACAAAGTGTTGGAGCATGCACTCACAAAGGTGTGCAATGCAAATCATGATGAATGGGATTTGAATATTCCAGCAGTATTATGGGAATATCACACTACATGCAAAAAATTGACAGGGAAGACACCGTTTAAGTTGGTATATGGGTAGGAGGCATTCATGCCAATGGAATACATTGTTCTAATTATGCGCATCATAGCAGCGACAAATATGGATGATGAAGGAGAATTGGAAGAACACCTAGATCAGTTCATGCAGCTAGAGGAAGACCTCTTTGTTGTAGGATTTCATTAGTGCATTGAGAAGGACTAACAAAAAGCATGGCATGACTACCACATTAAGAACAAGCATTTTCAGCAAGGCGACTTAGTGCTTCTACATGACAGTCAGTTTGTGAAGCATCCAGGTAAGTTGAAAATGCATTAGTTGGTTCCTTATGTCATCAATTTCATTACCAAGGGAGGTGTAGTTCAGTTGCAACAGTTGGATAGTGTGTTGTTTCCAAAGTTGGTGAATGGAAGCTGACTGTGTTGATGTAATTGTAACTTCAGAATGCATTCACTTGTATTTCTTATGTATTGTACCGGAATGTTTATTATGGGATGTGTCTGTAATGTACTTGATTCATGTCATGCTCTGATGTTCCTATCGGGAGGTTCTATAATGTAAACAAGTCATGTCAAGTAATTATGGGTAACCCTCCTATTGGTCAAGGGTTAAAGTCCCTGCAGTTTCGGGGCACTAGGGTTATTAGACTCTCCTAGAGAAGTCAGCCCTAGTAGGTTATTGTGAAGTTAAGAATTAGTATAAATAGAGAGTGAGTCTCTCTATTTATTACACACTCACTCACACTCAATTGTAGCACATAGCTAAGGAAGAAGAAGCTACTGGGGCTAGGAAGAAAGAGGCTACTACTATCGGGAGATCATCTTACTGTTTTGGGGTTTTAATTTTGGTGTTGATTCTATCTCTAAGGAATTTTCAGGGTTTTCTCCATTTATGGTTTCCCCAAGTAAAAACACTATGTTCACTGTATCTTGTGTTTGATTGCTTTGCTTGTTATTCTCTCAGTTAAAGATCCTAATATAATGCTATCTTAATGTTAAAAATCTAACATGGTATCAGAGCTAACCTAAGAAGAAGACATTGTCCAGCTGTGGGAACTAGGGCTTCCTACTTTTGGGATCTCTCTCCATAGATTTTCAGCAAAAGAAGGTTGGACTAAATCTCCTCCCTAGGGTGCATCTTTCTCTCGAAGCATAATTCAATTTTGAGCTTTTTCAGTTTTGGACCCGACACTGCTGCTGAAAATTAGGGATTTCCACAGAACTGGAATTTTTCAATGAGCCCAGGCCTGGATTGATCTCCTCCTAAAAATAGAAGTTTATATATCAATATTAAAGCATTTGGTTGGATAGAACTCTAAAAAATCCAAACCCTAATCCACTCCTGAACCAACACTGCAGAAATTCAGCTCCAAATCCAGATCCAACATCTTGACCTCGTAAGATCTAAATATTTTGTATTTCCATCTGAGGTTTTTAATTAATATGTCTCATCATACCAAGCTTGATAAAAATATTGAGGAAGCTGATAACTTCCAAGTCTGTAAGTATAGAATCACCCTAGTCCTAGAAGAAAATGAGTTGGACTCCTATATCAATGAGTAGGTTCCAGTTCCAGAGGGAGATGAGGCTAAGGCCTTACACAAGAAGAAGTTTGTTATGGCTAAGAGGATGATTGCTGATTCAATCAAGGATCACCTCATACCATAGGTGTCCTCCCTAAAGACACCTAAAGCTAGGTTTGATGCCCTAAACAAACTATTTGAAGGATAGAACATAAACTGGAAGATGACTCTGAGAAACCAACTGAAGAATGTAAAGATCCAGAATGTAGAGACCATCTAGTCTTACTTTACAAGGATCTCTCAGATCAAAGAATAGTTGGAAGCAGTAGATGAAGAAGTGGAGAATGCATAGATTGTAATGACCACCTTGAATGGTCTCCCTAGATCATGGGACTCCTTTATTCAAGGAATCTGTGCCAGAAATAACTTAGTCAAGTTCAGCAGACAATGGGAAGAATGACCTCAAGAAGAAGCTCAAATAACAGCTCAAGAAGAAAAGATTGGAAGTGAAGATCAATCTCTCATGGCACAGTAGAAGTTCTCATCACCCCAGAGCTAAGCACTTTCACAAAGATAACACTAGAAAAGATTTGTCTAGAATCAGATGTTATACATGTGATGAGAAAGGACACTATGCTAGAGAATTTCCAAGAAACAAATATGTCTCTCACAAGAAGAAGGAAAACAAGAGAAGACATCATGCTCATGCTACAGAGGATGATGAAATTTCCACAAAGAGAATCAAACATGAAAGCGATGAAGAATATGTTTTGATTGCTGCTCTCACAGGAACATTACACATGGAAGCAATGATTGGCTTACAGACAATGGTGCTTCCAAACATATGACAAGATTCAAGGAATCCTTTGTGAAACTATCAGAACATGAATCACCACATAAGGTGAAACTTGGAGATGACTACCAGTATCCAATAAAAGGTAGTGGATAATCCTCCTATAAGCTAGTCTCTGGAAATTCTATGAAAATGAAGGAAGTATTGTTTGTACCAGGACTAAAGAAGAACCTCTTCTACATATCTGCATTAGATGCAAAAGGCATGAGGGTTGCATTTATAGATGGCCAAGTTATCATGTGGCCAAAGGGAAAGACTATTAATGATGCAGTAGTGATTGGGGAACAAGAGAGAGGTCTATACAAATTGAAGGGCCATCCAGAACAAGCCTTGAGGTGTGACACAATAGATCCAAATGAACTTTGGCATAGAAGGCTTGCACATGTGCATTGCAGAGCACTACCACTTACAACCAAAGTTGTTGAAGGTCTTCCAGAAATTCAAGCAAAACATGATGGAGTTTGCAAAGGATGTGTGAAAGGAAAGAACACAAAGAAGACATTTCCAAGTAGTGAAAGCAAGGAAAAAGGAATCTTGGAAATCATCCACTCCGATTTATGCAATCCAATGTCATAAATTTCACAAAGTGGGTATGTATACTATGTTTCTTTCATTGATGACTTTTCTAGGAAGACATGGATTTACTTCATGAAAAATAAAGATGATTTTTTCAGCAAGTTCAAGGAATTCAAAGTCTTGATCAAGAACCACACTGAAAAGAGGATCTATACCTTTCAATCAGATAGTGGCAGAGAATTCACATCAAATGAATTCAAAGAGTTATGTAAAGACTCAGGGATTAAGAGGGATTTATCCACTCCATACAATCCACAACAGAATGGGGTTGCAGAAAGGAAGAATAGAATGATCATGGAAGCTGCAAGAGTAATGCTTCATGATCAAGATCTTCCCATGCATCTATGGGAAGAAGCTGCCAGAACGGTAGTATATGCACAGAACCGTACTCCACACATAGTACTCGAGAACAAGACACCTGAAGAAGTATTTTTTGGAAAGAGACGAGAAGTCAGCCATTTCAGAATATTCGGTTGTCCAGTGTACATACAAATTACAAAAGAAAAGAGGACAAAATTAGATCCTTCAGGAAAGAAGGGTATATTTGTGGGATACTCTGAAAACTCAAAGGCTTACAGAATATACTTCCCAGGATTCAAGAAGATCGACATCAACAAGGATGTAACATTTGATGAAGACTCATCTTACAACAAATCCACAAAGAGACTTGCTGAAGAACCTGAAGAATAAGAAGCACCAAGAATTCATGATACAACCATGAATGAAGAAACTCAAGAAGAAGATCGAGAATTTGAAGAACCTCAAGAACCTGTAGATCCACCTCATGAGAAGAATCCTCATAAGAGGAAACCTGGTTGGGTGCGAGAAGCTATCCAAGGTGTGGAAAGATATGGGGCTCCAAAAGAGAATCACAGAGAAAGAAAGAGGACCAAGTCCCGCTCCGGGTATGTAGCATTATTATGTGATTTCATCGATAAATAACCTTCCAACTATGAAGAAGTGGCAGAAAGGAAAGAATGGTAGGATGCTATGATCAAATAATATCAATCGATCATGAAGAATGATGTTTGGGATGTTGTCCCAAGACTAGAAGGGAAGTTGGTTGTAACTTCCAAATGGATCTACAATATCAAGCATGCTATAGATGGCAACATAGTAAAATATAAAGCAATATTTTTTGCTCATGGCTTCTCCCGAAAAGAAGGAATATATTATGAAGAAACTTTTGCACCTATAGCCAAATACACTTCTATCAGATCAGTACTTGCTCTAGCTGCAGTGATGAAGTGGAAGATACACCAGATGGATTTCAAGAATGCTTTCTTGAATGGTGTAGTGGAAGACGAAGTGTATGTGGAGCAGCCACTTGGTTTTGAGACACATGACAGGGAGAATCATGTGTGTAGATTGAAGAAATCCCTGTACGGTTTGAAACATGCACCCAAGACATGGTATGGAAGAATTGACAGCTTTCTATCCAGTTTGGGCTTTACCAAGAGTAAAGCAGATTCCAACCTTTACTACAAGGTTGAAGATGGCAACCCAATGATGCTCCTACTGTATGTAGATGATCTGTTTGTAATAGGTATGGATGGGTTGATTTTTGATACAAAGAGGAAGCTTTCTATTGAGTTTGAGATGAAGGACTTTGGTGTGATGCATTATTTCCTAGGAATGGAGGTGTGGCAGAATGCAAATGGAATTTCCCTGGGACAAGGGAAATAAACACTAGAGATCCTGAAGAGATTCGGGATGATGGACTGCAAGGCCATGGCCACACCTATGGCATCAAACCTAAAGCTATTGAGTGACTCTTCATCCAAAACGGTTGATGCTACAATGTATCGTCAGATAATTGGGTCCTTGATGTACCTGACAAACATGAGCCCAGATATTTGCTTTGTTGTGAACAACTTGAGCCAGTTCCTGACAGATCCAAGACATGTTCACTTGATTGTTGGAAAGCATATTTTGAGGTACCTAAGAGGTACAGTTGATTATGGGCTCAAGTATGAGGTGAGTCAGAAGATTAACCTAGAGGGTTATGTTGATTCAGATTGGGCAGGTACTGCCATCGATAGGAAGAGCACTTCAGGGTGTTGATTCAGTATGGGATCAAGTGTGATCTCTTGGTTTAGCAGGAAGCAATCCTGTGTGGCATTGAGTACAGCTAAAGCAGAGTATGTCACATCTTGTTCAGCTAGTTGTGAGGTAGTATGGCTAAGGAAGCTATTGTCTGATTTATTTGATCTCCAGTTGGATGCTAATTGTATATATTGTGACAACCAAAGTTGTGTGAAGTTGTCAGAGAACCCAGTGTTCCATGACAAGTCGAAGCATATCGAGATCAAGTATCACTATATCATGGATATGCTGCAGAGGGGAGCAGTGAAGCTCCAGTATGTTGCGATAGATGAATAGATAGCTGATGTGTTGACAAAGCCATTGGCCAAAGTGAAGTTTGAATACTTCATGGAGAAGCTTGGTGTTCTCCAGATTGAGGTTCCCTCCAAATGGAAGTGATGAATCCATGAGCCATTGTGACATGGTCAAAGGATTGGTTCCTTCCATGGTCAGATGTAAGGGCTGAGCCATTCTTTCATGGTGAGAGGATTGGTTCCTTCCATATCAGATATGAGTGTTGAGCCATTTTGATATGACTGTAGGATTGGCTCCTTCATGATCAGATATAAGGGCTATTTCCATTCTTTGAATGGAGGTACCTGGTCAGTTACTAGAAAAACGTAGTCTAGGACTGAGGGCCATTCTCATCTAACTGTGAGATGTGTTCTCACATGATTAGATGTAAGTGCAGAGCCTTTCCACAGATGATAGTAGGTGTGTCCTATCATGTTGGTGGATGTGAGTGTTGGCCTTTCCATAGATGATAGTAGGTGTGTCCTATCATGCTGGTGGATGTGAGTGCTATGTCTTTTCATAGATGGTAGTAGGTGTGTCCTACCATGCTGGTGATTGTAAGTGTTGTGCCTTTCCATAGATGGTAGTAAGTGTGTCCTACAATGCTGGTGGATGTGAGTGTTGTTACTTTCCACAGATGGTAGTAGGTGTGTTCTACCATGCTGGTGGATGTAAGTGTTGAGCCTTTCCACAGATGATAGTAGGTGTGTCCTATCATGTGGGTGGATGTGAGTGTTGTTCCTTTTCACAGATGATAGTAGGTGTTTCCTATCATACTGGTTAATGTAAGTGTTGGGCCTTTCTTACAGGGTTGTGGGATGTGTTCCTAGATGGTCAGATGTGAGTGTTGGGAATGCCTTTCTAACATGGTGTTGGATGTGTTCCTCTCATGGTCAGATGTAAGTGTTGGGTGGGCCATTCAGACTTAGGTTCAGATATAAGCGTTGAAGAAGACCTACATGGAGGTTATGCCTACAACCAACATGAAAAAGGGATAGCTCTCTAGAAATTCATGTGACAAGAAGAATCATGACATAGCACCTGTGATGATCCAGTGATTATCTAGTAGTGATGATCCAGATCCAGTGATGATGTTCCAGTGATGATCCAGATCCAGTGACGATGTTCTAGTGATGATCCAGATCTGATGATGAAGATGACTTGAAGATGAAGATAACTTGAATATGAAGATGAATTGAAGATGATGAGAACTCGATGATGACCCAAATGATACAAAGAAGAAGACTTGTGCTGATAAATTGTGTCGAGATAATACCTTCCTAGTTAAGAGGGAGTGCTGATGTAATTGTAACTTTGGAATGTATTCACTTGTATTTCTTATGTATTTTACCGCGATGTTTATTCTGGGATGTGTCTGTAATATACTCGATTCATGTCATGCCCTGATGTTCCTATCGAGAGGTTCTATAATGTAAACAAGTCATGTCAAGTCATTTTGGGTAACCATCCTATTGGTCAAGGGTTAAAGTCCCTGCAGTTTTGGGGCACTAGGGTTATTAGACTCTCCTAGAGAAGTTGACCCTAGTAGGTTATTGTCAAGTTGGGAATTAGTATAAATAGAGAGTGAGTCTCTCTATTTATTACACACTCACTCACACTTAGTTGTAGCGCATAGCTGAGGAAGAAGAAGCAAATAGGGCTAGGAATAAATAGGCTACTACTGTCGGGATATCATCTTACTATTTTGGGGTTTTACTTTTGGTGTTGATTCTATCTCTAAGGAAGTTGCAGGGTTTTCTCCATTTATGGTTTCCCCGAGGAAAAAAATTGTGTTCATTGTCTCTTGTGTTTGATTGATGTGCTTTTTATTCTCTCAGTTAAAGATCCTAATATAATGCTAGCTTAATGTTAAAAATATAATAGACTAAATCCCTATAGGACAGGATCAGTGCTACATGATGCTTGAAGGTTCGACGGCTAGTGTACTAGGAGAAAGTTGCAGCGCAAGCAAAGGTGCCGAGATTGCAATCAAGAAGAAATGTCAAGATATCCACAATGACATGACTTATTCAAATCGATAGTAAATGCAGCAGTTAAACCAATTATCTGGAGGCTCTCTTGGACAAGACACACATTAATGATAGATACGATCGTTATATTTGGGAGATTGATGATGGATTTGAGTGGTTTGGTCGCAATGATTGGAATATATTTCACATGGTTGATCCCACTCTATAAGAATTGACGGGTTGTAGTTCAAAATCATTGTTCTAGAAAATTGAAGTGTAGAGAGTGAATCACAGAGTTGATATTTAGTTGCAGAGAGTGTGTTGTAGGATTGAGAGTGAAGTGCAGAGCTGAGTAAGATTCTGCAAGTGTTTTTGTGCCATTGCAAGGTATGCAGAGTGCCACCATTCCGTAGGAAATTTCAAGTGGACGTTCCTGGGGGTCACCATTTATCGACGTCCCAATAAAAGAAGAGGTAGAAATTATGCCGATTGGATCATCATTGGTCCTAAGGATGAAGAGGAGGGCTAATCAGCCCTAGTCTCCGGTCCAAAAGAAGAGGAGAAAAAGGAGTTCGACCTAAGACAGGATGGAAGAAAATGAGGCTTCCACGGTGAGGGTAGGGGTGATCGGGGTAGACATTCCTATTTTTGTTCCCCTATGCAAACCTAGTACCAAGGAGCAAACACACATGAACAATCAAACGTATCCTGTTAAGATGCCCAGGATTCTGAGAGGAATGAAGTGCACATTTGACATTGCATCTTTCTTGGTCAAAATGAAGTATGAGGACCATGATTTTTTTGGCGTTCACCTGTACCGTGGAGCCATTCGAGACGAGGACAGAGCAGGAAGGGTATCCCATGGTATGCATCCCATAGCAGCAGATATTGGGCTTACAAAAAATTAGGGATGTTAGGCGTAATTCACATGCCCCATTTTGGGTGACTGACGGAGGAAAATGCATGCGCCAAGAAATTGTTGGCATGCTTCCATGGAGGATACCTATGACTAGAACAACCAGTACTAGACACCATAGATTTGATTTTGCAAATTATGGGGTTTCCTAAGAAGGGACCTGACCCATCACAGTACTTCCATGACAAATACAATGACAAGAGACTGGACACCAAGCTCAAGAAGAAGTATGACTTGGAGTGCGATAGGTGTGCATATGTTGTGGAAATAATCAACAAGAATTGTGTGCTTATTGTAGCCAGGGTTATTTCCATCAAGGTAGTGAGGAAGAATTGACCAAACTATTGCACCTCAGGGGTGGTTGCATGTGTTGAATAGTGCATTGCAAGCATACAAATGAATTGATCATTTTTTTCTATGAAACAAGTTGATTAGGGATGCTATGATCGTATAGGAGGGGAAGTACACCTTCACCTATAGTTGGTTGCTCATACTAACTACATTAGTTGCATGGATGGAGATAGAGGAATACCAAGGGATGGACCTTATAGTTTCCCAAGTTTGCAAGGGCACGAGGTACCAAAACCTCTAGCACCCTATTCAAGAAGATAAGTTGAAAGACTGTGCCATACAGTTCTAACAGTATTGGGACGCATTGTGAGATGCATCTATGAAGGTTCCGCGGTTAATAGAAGATTTAGTTGCAAAGTATCGGTGAGTCATCAAATTATCCATCGGCCCACATGCCATACATGTGCAAGTACGATGGGACCCTGAGACACAATTATTAGCAACACAATACAAGCTAAAGAAAGAGGAGCTAGATGCAATGGTCGTCGAATGGCCTGTGGAGTGGAAAGCACCAGTGAGTCTAGAAGAGGTCTCAGATGATGACGCAGGTCATCCAGTGGATGTACCCATAGATCTAGTGGTAGTTCATGACAGTGATCAAGAGTCAGGAGAGGCATCCTCGCATAACCCGATGGATTCAGAGGAAGAGAGACTCCATGAAAATACCATAATGAAGAGAAGGAATTTGCAGGGAGAAGCCAGCGGCACAACACCAATACCACAAATGCAGAAGTACAATGCATTGTGGAAACCATTCAATCGGTTACAAGTGTGAGCGAAGCACAGATGAAATGGAGAAAGAGGAAAAATGTGTTATCAAAGACTTAGCTTCACAACTAGAAGAAATGGAGAAAGAGGAAAAATATGTTACAGATGTGACTACAAAATTTTGGGTAAGTGTAGTCCAAGATGAGCGATCAGAAAAACTCAACACCCAATTATAGGAAGCAAAGGAACAAATGGCCATGCCGAGGAAATTGATTAAAGCAATGAATCCAATTTTCTAGATAAAAAAAGTGGAAGAGTTGAAGGAGTTACAGTAGAGATCTGCAAAGGTGAAGGAGAATCAACAGAGGAGAACAATGCAACTTAAATAATTCTAGGACATTGGAGTGTAGCTCTCACTGAAATCGGTTACCGCACTTCAAGCAATTCAGGATGGATGAAGGGATGTCACGAGAAATATTGATTAGCATCCACTGGAGTGCGAAGTGACATAATGCATGGAAATCAGTGATAAAGTCAAGGAGCAAGTCAAATTTCCCAACATTATGAGGATTTCAAGGTTAAGATCATTGGCTACACAATTTCAAGCTGACATGGCTTGAGGGTGAGCTATAAGATTGTGTTGGGGGGCCGTTGGAAGGAAGTTTTGAGGATAATTAGTTTTGAAGCATCGAATATGGTGCACAAGGAAGAAGATGGTACACAAGGCAGAATGGTCATATTTTGTAGATTATGACCATCGTTTGGGGATCTTGGTCATATTTTGTAGATCTTGGTCGTTATTTTTTAGTTTTGGTCCAAGTAGTTAGGAAATTGATCTAAGTGGACCACGTTGTAAAAAGTGCAAGCCTATAAATAGATCTAGAATTGTAATGAAATATATGCTTATGTTGAGGCTTATGTGAACTCATACTCAAGACTTGATACTTATTGGATGAAAGATGAGATCACACTTGTGAGAAATTGAAGTGTTATAGGGTGCAAACTGTGGAACTATTTTGAGAACTATGTTTGGCAGTGAAGTGATATGATATGATGGAGATTTGATGGAAATGTTGTGTCTTTTACTTCTTCATGTTTTCTTGTTTTTCCTACGATGTGATACTACAGTATGATGTTTCTATCTGAATGATGCGATGCTTTTTTTTTAAATCATGTTATGTTGATAGATTTGTTTATGCATCAATTATCCTACTATGATCTAAACATGTTGATGTGATGTGATGAGCCATGATATGAATTTGTGATAAATAAATCAATGCTTAGATCTATGAATTCATGATGCGATAGTTGAACAGTAGTTGTGCAATCCTCCTTCTTACTGTAGAAGCTTGGTTCTAAAATTTCTCCCTTAAACATCTCAAGTGAGATTTCATATGCTTCACAGGTGTTGTTGGACAGGGTAAAACTTGTTTGGGTTAGTGCTCAGGGAGATCGCTAAGCGAAGGATGTCAACAAAAAGTGAACCCCTATCGATGGATCTATGTCAGAAGGTGTTTCTTAAAAAATTTCCTGACATGCATTTCCTTGTTTATGAATTCATAATATGTCCATGGAGAGAAATTTAGAATCCTAGAATTCGTAATTACCCCCTTCTCTGCCTGATCCGTGTTATATTTTTACAATTTAAGCAATATGATCTTAGGATCTTATCTGAGAGAATAAAATGCACAACAATCAATCACAAGAGACAATAGACACAAAGATTTTCCTCAAGGAATCCATAAAGGAGAAAACCCCACAAATTCCTCAAAGATAGAATGAGCACCAATGGAAACAGTAAAACCCAAATACATAAACATGATCTCCAACAGTTGTTCTCTCTCTCACTTGTGTGAGCTCCTCTTCTCTCACCTATACGTTATAGCTGGGTGAGTGTGTGTTTAACAAATAGAGAGGCTCACTCTCTATTTATACTAATTTCCGACTTGAAAACTACTTGCCAGTTCTGACATCTCTAGGAGATTCTAATAACCCTAGTGCCCCAGAACTGTGGGGACTTTCCCCCCCGATCAACAAGGAGGGTTAACCTCAACTCAATTGTGAGGAATATTTCCCTGACTTACAACAGAGGGTTAACCTCATTGACTCTACATGAATTTATTATATTAATGAAAATATCCTGATATGAACATCGAGATACAATGAAATACAAATGATTCTCCCGATAGGAACATCGAGGTACAATATAAGATATACAAGTGAATACATTTTGAAGTTACAAATACATAAACACTCCCTCTTAACTAGGAAGCTATTCTCTTGACACAATTCATCAGCACAAGTCTTCATCACTGGATCAAATCTAGATCATCATCAAAGTCGTATCATCACTAGATCATCATCAAATCTGGATCATCACCGGATCATCATCATCATCACTACTTCTACTATCTCTATCAAATGGTGCTATCTCTCAATTCTTATCGTCATAAAAAATTCTACAGATCCATCCCTTTTTCATGATGGTTGTACGCCTAGCCTTCATGTAGGTCTTCATCTTATTCAACACTTATATCTGACCCAGTCAGAAAGCCCTGCCCAGCACTTACATCTGACCATGGGAGAAACACATTTACCACCATGTTAGAAAGGCACACCCAGCACTCACATATGACCATGGGAGGAACAAATCTACCACCATGTCAGAAAGGCTTATTACTTATATTCACCAGAATGGTAGGACACACATACTACCATATGTGAAAAGGCTCCATCACTTACATCCACAGGCATGGTAGGACACACCTACTACCATCCATGGAAAGGCCCCAACACTTACATCTACTGGAATGGTAGGACACACCTACTACCATCCAGAGAAAGGCCCTAGCACTTACATGTACTGGCATGGTAGGACACACCTACTACCATCCAAAGAAAGGCCCTGCACTTACATCCACTAGCATGATAGGATACACCCACTACCATATATGTAAAGGCTCTGCACTTACATCCACCAGCATGGTACAACACACCTACTACCATCTATAAAAAGGCTCTCCACTTACTTTCGTTGGCATGATAGGACACACCTACTATCATCTAGGGAAAGGCTCTCCACTTACATCCACTGGTATGATAGGAGACACCTACTATCATCTAGGGAAAGGCTCAGCACTTACATCTAACCATGGGAGGAACCAATCCTGCAACCATGCCAGAAGGGAAAAACACTTATATCTAACCATGGGAGGAGCCAATCCTACCACCAAGTCAGAAAGGTACAACACTTACATCTGACCATGGGAGGAACCAATCCTACCACCATATTAGAAAGGCTCATGAACTCATCACTTCCCCTTAGAAGGAACCTCGATCTGGAGAACACCAAGCTTCTCCCTGAAGTACTCAAACTTCAATCTAGAAATTTATAACATAGAATCACATCAGGGCTAATTACATCCAAAGATAACCTATGAGCTTCGCCAGGAATGATTACATCTGAGGACAACCTTCAAGAATGTTTACATCTGAGCAACCTACGAGCTTTGGTAGGATTTATGCTCAGACAACCTACCTCATTAGCTATGCTGGAAATCCTTCTTTCGAGAGATCTTAATCTTGATCACATACTAGAGCTTCACTGCTCCTCTCGGCATCATACAAAAAATGCAAGTCAAATCAGTCAAATCAAATAGTAGTTTTCAAAAGAAACATACTACCTCCCAAATATTCGAGCAAGTGGCAACATATTTTTCCTCGATTGTACTCAACTCCATGCAGGACTCCTTCCTACTAAACTAAGAGATCACACCTGATCTCATACTAAAGCAGCACCCCGAATTTCTCTTCCTATCAATGGAACTGCTTTCCCAATCCGAATCCACATAACCCTCTAGGTTAATATTCTGATTTGCTTCATGCTTGAGCCCATAATCAACTGTACCCTTTAGGTACCTCACTACATGCTTTTCAACCATCCGGTGAACATTTCTCAATGTGTTCACAACAAAGAAAATATCTGGTCTTGTATTTGTCAAGTACATCAAGGAACAAATCATCTGACAATACACCGTGGCATCAACTTATTCTAATTAAACATCACTCAATAGCTTCAGGTTTGATGCCATAGGTGTGGCTATGGCCTTGTATTCCATAATATTGAACCTTTTTAGGATCTCCACTGCATACTTCCCTTGTCCCATGGATATTCCATCTACATTCTACCACACCTCCATGCCTAGAGAGTAGTGCATCACATCCAAGTCCTTCATCTCGAACTCGGAAACAAGTATCCTTCCTACAATTTTAATGAGATCCTCTTTCTATCAAAAACAAGTCATCGACATATAATAGGAGCATCACTGGGCTTCCACTTTCATGTTAGAATAATCAACCCATAGTTGGCTACCTTAGACATTAGTTTTCATATTCCACCTTATGCAAGTTGTCATCTACACATCCATAGTGGTCAAACTTGCTAAATTTGAGTCATGGAGTGCTTGGGAAACCTATTGGAAACAAATCTGCTTTATTCCTGGCCTCCCTAGCGCATGTCTGCTTTTTCTACTTTATTGCCTTCTTTTTCAGTGTTTTAAAGCAATTGGGAAAGTTTGACTAGGTGAAGTTAACTTGTTTTTTGTCCTCCACATCCTCCACTCTTTTATCCTATGAAAAGCATGTATGATTTGTCCTTCCATTACCTTTTAGCTTTCCTAATTTATTTTTCCAATTCGTGAGCTCCTAGACAGTTTTGGAAACTGGTTTATGCACCTTTGGGGGATTTGCTTAGATTTAGTAAGCATGCTTTTGACTAGATTCGAATGGAATATTCATGCATTCAAATATATGATGTAATTATTTAATGTGGCAGCCTATGACTTCACAGGGTTGGATATTGTACACTTTTTCAATACAGATTAGTGTTCATCTCCATATTCAGTCTCTTTTGTGAGTAATTTGCATGTGTAATTGGCAATTGTTGTGAGTGTAATTGTTCTAACACTTGGGTTCAATTTCCACATGGTATAAGAGCTTTTGTAGATCAATTTCCCTCCTTCCAATTTGTTTTTCAAGTTTGACATCATTGACTAAGAGCATTCTGCTGACTGACGGGACAATTTCTGAGCTATGGATCAATCTCAAAAGATCATCTTGAATCCATTTAATTTATTTGAATGGAAAGCAGAGATGGAGATACTGTTGAGAGAAAAAGGCCTCTATAGAGTGACTATGGCAACAAAAGCAGAGCCCAATGTAGTTGCAGAGAAGATTAAATGGCACAACAGGAGAGATGAGGCCTATGGTCTCCTCTGTCTGAGCATATCCAGATACCTTCTTTTCCATCTTAATGGATTGACATCACCACATGAAGTATGGGAGAAGCTTGTTGATCTTTTTGGAAATACAGATGAGATGAGGGGACATCAAATTGAAAATGAATTGATCTCCCTGAGTCCCAATAGCTTTGAATCCCTGCAACTCTATTTTTCCAAGTTCAAAGCACTTGTTTTGCAGCTAAAACAATGTGGGATCGAAAAGAAGGATGATCAGCTAGTATTGGCCATACTCTCAAAGCTTGGCCCTAACCATTTAGTGTTTGTTTTGACCTTCTATGCCACAAAATTGACAGCTCGATCCTGGAAGATGCCTAGCCTTGCAGATTTCATGGAATCTCTCACACAAAAACAAGATAAATTGGTGATGATGGGCACTATCAAACCATCCAAAGACCAATCCCTGCTTGCTGTAGATTAGAGGGTGGATTCAAAAAGAAAAAAGAAAGATAAAAATCCACCTGATCAAAAGAGAGACAAGAACAAGTCTCCAGAGGAGCCTCAAGGTTCCAAGAAGAACCCCCAGAAGAAGAAGAAGAAAGGAGAAATGAGCAAGTGTGCATACTATAGTAAGGGCAATCATTCTGAGAGCTCCTGCATGAAGAATCAAATAGACATGTTGACCCAACTCCTGGAGAATAATGGCATCTCCCTTCCAGACAACTCAAATAAGAGGGAAGGAGGATCAAGTTCAGAAGACAGAGAGAGAGTTCATGCATTGGTTGCTAGCACATCAAGCTTACCTAGTTTCATCATTGATTCTGGAGCTTCAAGACATATGGTTTCGACCAAGGAGGAATTCACCTCACTTGACATGTTGAAAGGTCCACCAATAGTACTGGGAGATGACTCTCTCACTGAAATTTTGGGCAAAGGGAGGATTGATCTTGAACAAGGTAAGTTCAGCAATGGGTTGTATGTTCCAGGTCTTGCCTCTAACCTCTTATCAGTGTATCAGATGACCCACACAGGGTCTCCAGAGAAGGTCACATTCTCCCCTGATGAATTTGAGATCACAGAGATCTCAAGTGGTAAATTCATTGAAAAAGGAGTTGGAAATCACACTTCTAAGGTATACATGTTCTCACACTTCCTACCCTACTCAAACCCCTCTGCTCTTCTAATTCATGCTAATGAGGCAAGCAAGGTTTGGCATGAAATATTTGGACACCTAAATTACAAGTATATTTATGATATTATCGAAAAATAAATGGTCATAGGGTTCCCAAAGATTAAATTTTCCGAAGGAGTCTGTCAAGGTTGCATCCTAGGAAAACACCCAAAGCATAAATTTGAGAAGGCTAGTCATGAGAGAACCTTTGCACCTGTTGAGTTGATCCACAGTGATGTTGCTGGCCCATTTCCTCATATTTCAATGAGTTAGGCCAAATATGCATTGACATTCATAGATGACTTTTCCAGGTATTGTTGGGTTTACTTCCTGAAACACAAGTCTAAAGTTTTTGGCCTCTTCAAAGTCTTTAAGGCTTTGGTTGAAAACCAGTCTGGGAGGAAACTCAAGGTCCTCAGATATGACAATGGTGGTGAGTATGTCAATTCTGAGTTTATTCAATATTTTTTAGATTCAGGTATTCAGATGCAGCATTCTATCCCTTACACACCACAGCAGAATGGTGTTGCTGAGAGGAAGAACATATCACTAAAAGAGATGGCAACCTGCATGATGGAGGCTAAGGATTTTCCACCAAAGTACTGGGCCAAAGCTATAAAATATGTAGCCTATATCCATAATAGGGTGCCTCATAAAAATCTTGATGGTATGACTCCTTTTGAAGCATGGAGTGGGCACAAGCCAGATGTGACCCATTTCAGGATTTTTGGCTCAAGGGCTTGGGCTAGAATTCCAACAGAAAAGAGGAAGGCTTTGCAGCCCCAAAGCCAAGAGTGTCTATTTGTTGGGTACTCTAAATATTTAAAAGGGTACAAGATAATCAATTTTATCACAAACAAATCCTTCATTGAAAGGTGTGTTCAGTTTCAAGAAGAGCCCCTAGCAGCAGTGGAAGTTGGAGAATCCTCTTCACCACCAGAACCTCTGAATGTAAGTGAAGAGATAGTTGAACATGTTGATTTTGATATGTCTGATAATGATGATTTTATTGCAGATCCTAACATTACTACAAGGCCAAAATGGGCAGCCAAGACCATTCATGCAGTTGGAGAACTAGCTGGAAATCCTAATGACCCTAGGAGGACTAGATCTCAATTTGAGAGTGCTCTGTGCATGAAAGATCCTATGTTTGGTGAGAAATTATATCTGATGGTTTAATCAGACCCATATACATATTAATATGCATAAAATGATCCAATATGGAAAGCATCCATGAAGGAAGATTTCAGCTCACTCCAGAAGAGCAACACTTGGGAGCTGGTTGATCTTCCCCCAGGGAGGAAGCTAGTTCAATGTAAGTGGGTGTACAAAACCAAATTTGATGATGATGGTTCAAATATGAAGTACAAGGCCATATTGGTATCCAAGGGCTACTCACAGGTTCATGGCATAGACTACAATGAGACCATTTCACCAGTGGCAAAGATGGACTCCATCAGGCTAGCCTTAGCCATTGCAGCTTCCATGCAATGGGAAGTACATCACATGGATGTGAAGTGTGCTTTAATGAATGGAGATCTCAATGAATAGATATAAATGCAGTAGCCTCAAGTATTTGCTACTAACCCATCTCTTGTGTGCAGGCTAAAGAAGTCATTGTATGGGCTTAAGAAATCCCCCAGGGCTTGGTATGCCAAGATTGATAGCTTTTTGCTATCATTGAATTTTGTTCGATGCAAATCAGATCCAAATGGCTATTAGAAGATGATTAATGGTTCATTAATGATCATTGTTTTAAATGTTGATGACCTTCTCATTACAGGAACCTCAAAGGATGGAATTGCTTCTTTGAAGGATGGAATGAACCATGCCTTCTCCATGACAGATTTGGGGCTATTGAGCCAATTCTTGGGGCTCGAGATTGATCAAAACAAAGATGGAATAAAAGTGCATCATTCCAATTATGCCTTGGATTTTTTTAACAAATTCAAAATGAAGGATTTCAATCCAAGCAAGACTCCTTTCCTTTCAGGAGTGAAGCTTGAAGAAGTTGATTCTTCACCTATGGTAAACAATACACTGTATAGGAAATTGATTGGATGTTTGTTGTATCTTACACATACCATACCTGATATTTATTATGCAGTAAGTGTGTCTTATAGATACATGTATCAGCCTCATGAGATCCATTGGAAAGAAGCCAAAAGGATCCTTAACTTTGTTCAGGGAACAAGGACACATGGGATCTTCTATAAAGCTAAATCTGATCTTGATTTGATTGGGTTTACTGACAGTGATTGGGAAGGTGACAGCACATATTGAAAGTCAACATTAGGATATGTGTTCATGCTTGCAAAAGGGCCAATCAGCTGGTCAAGCAAGAAACAGAGTGCCATTGCACTCTCATCTACAGAAGCAGAGTACAGACGAGTTGTAAATGCAGCAACTCAATGTTTATGGTTGCAGGGGTTACTTGGAGAGTGTGGCTTCGAATCAGAAGACTCAACTACTATCTACTATGATAATCAAAGTACCATTTGAATCTGCAATGATCCAATTCAAAAGCAGAGAACCAAACACATTGAGATCCATATGCACTACATCAGACAGCTTGTGCATGATGGCACCATTCACCTACTCTTCTGTTCATCTTCAGAACAAGTAGCTGATATCTTCACCAAAGTTTTTTGTGAGAAGACATTTAGTAATCTGAAATCACTGCTGGGGATTGCTGATCATGCAGTGAAGCATAAGTGATGACAAGATTTCCAAATCTTGTTTTACAGTCCATGTTTAAGGGAGGATTTTTCCCACTGGGTTTTTGCCTCTTTCCTTGGTTAAATGGACATGCAGTATGTAAAGGGTGACTAAACCTTGTTTCTAGGCCCTATAATTTTCTGATATATTACTCATAAGTCAGGCTTAAGGGGGGCTGTTAGAATAATCAACCCATAGTTAGCTACCTTAGACATTAATTAATCCAATTTTTGTCTTATTTGCCTAGTTTCCATATTCCACCTTATGCAAGTTCTCATCTACACATCCATAGTGGTAAAAATTGCTAAATTTGAGTCATGGAGCACTTGGGAAACCTCTTGGAATCAAATCTGCTTAATTCCTGGCCTCCCTAGCGCATGTCTGCTTTTTCTGCTTTATTGTCTGCTTTTTCAGTGTTTTAAGGCAAGTGGGAAAGTTTGACTAGGTGAAGTTAACTTGTTTTTTGTCCTCCACATCCTCCACTCTTTTCTCCTATGAAAAGCATGTATGATTTTTCCTTCCATTACCTTTTAGCTTGCCTAATTGATTTTGCCAATTCGTGAGCTCCTAGACAGTTTTGGAAACCGCTTTATGCACCTATGGGGGATTTTCTTAGATTTAGTAAGCCTTCTTTTGACTAAATTCAAATGGAATCTTCATGCATTTTAATCTCTCATGTAATTATTTAATGTGGCAGCCTATGAATTCATAGGGTTGGCTATTGTACACTTATTCAATACAGATTAGTGTTCAGCTCCATATTTAGTCTCTTTTGTGAGTAATTTGCATGTGTAATTCGCAATTGTTGTGAGTGTAATTGTTCTAACACCTGGGTTCAATTTCCACACTTCAACCTTGAAGTAAATATTGGAATCCGCTTTACTCTCAGTAAATACTAGAGTCGTCAGTAATTTAACCATCCTGTCATACCATGTCGAACCTCAGAATCTTCTGTTGTCACTCCCTCTGAAAAGGAGCATCATTCTCCTTCTTCCTTTCATACTCTATGCATTGAAACATTTTGTACTAGAGTGACAAGTAGCTTCCTCTACTACTAATATTCTATGTATCCATCTAGGGTCATTGGATACCAAGATCCTCTATCTTGAACCTTTTCAAAAGTTCTTCTCACACCCATTTGTCAGCTTGTCATCCTCTATAGGATTTCATTTTCAAACTTGTAGCAAAGGTCAATATCTTCATCACTCTAGGTGATCTTCAAGCTCCTCATGTATGTTTAATCCCATGGGTGTCTTCTAAGCTCATATAAGGCCTTCTGTAATTTGTACACATGAGTTTGCCTATCATGTGTTTCTACTTCCAGTGGCTACAAATGTCTCTTCGTAATCTATGCCTTCTTTTTATGAGAATCCTCGTGCTATGAATCTTGCCTTGTATCCCATAGACTTCTCTTCAGGTCTTGATACCGCATCTTAGACATCATTTTTCTTGAACTGGTACTCTCCTTCCCTTTCTTCTTGGTTACTTGTTCATAGTTGGAAGGCTCTGCATCAATGATGTCACTCAACAATGTCACGTAACTTCACTGTGTCTGATGCCTTTTGAAGTCTCATCATACTATTCTTCATTTTGGATTATTTCTTGAACTCTTGTCACTTGTTCTTAGGAACAAGTCTCATCCTTCTTTTGTACGAAATTGATCGCGATATTTCCTACAATTCAAATGCATTAGTTGTTCGGTTAGAAACATTTCATAATGTATATTCATAATGAAAAATTATTTTGCATCAAGATATAATCATGAAACTATTTTATCCAATACAACATTCATCCATATATTACAAAAACTTTCTATATGCCTTCCATCTCTACCAGGACAACATTGAGATTGTGCACTAATCCAATATGTCAACAAAGAGGTTTCACTCTAGATAAGTAGCAATGGAGAGTTGTATAGAACGATGGGATACTTACCCATCACATGCATATTAGTAGTATAATTTCATTAATGCAAGCATTCTATCATGCATAAAACATCAACTAAATATAAACAAATGCATAACAAAATAATATCATGAAATGACAAATGAATACTTATCTTTATTTTTTTCATGGGTAGACTCCTTCTTGAGCCTTATGCTTCATCATCTTCTTCATTCATGACATCATCATTTCTTATCCAAATGCTAATATGGATAAGAGGTTCTTCAAGAGTTGAGTCCTTTGTATTCCTCATCAATTGAGGGATCTTCTTTGGATTGTGAGGGCTTGATATTCAGTTGCTCCCATATTCTCTTTCTCTTATTATGAGCTAAGCTTCTTATTGTGTGAACTCTTCCCAAAGTCTGCTGAAAGTAATCACTTCCTTCTAACACACATTGCTCGACTAAATGAATCCCATTATTGTTGGAGGCCATTCAAGGCAGTTATCACAACTTTTTCATTCTCCACTTCTTCTTCTAGTGCTTCAGTTTGTTCTCTTATTTGAGAGACCCTTATAAAGTATTATTGTATGGTCTCTTCATTCTAGATCTTCACATTCTTCAACTGGTTTCTCAAAGTCATATTCTGATTTATGTTCTTCCCTTCAAATAGCTTGGTCAAGGAATCAAAAATATCTTTAGGTTTCTTTAGGGAAGACACTTGTGGTATAAGGTGATCCTTGATTGAATCAGCAATTATCTTCTTGGCCTTCACCAAGTTCTTCTTGTGTAATGATTTTATCCTAATCTCCCTCTGGAACTAGAACCTCTCCACTTATGTAGGTGTCCAATTCATTTTCTTCAAGAACCAATGAAATCTCATACTTCCATTCTTGGAATTTTTCAGCTTCACCAAGCTTGTCATCAATATAGTGTGATTAGTCATTTTTGAAATGAGAACCTCAAATATAAATAGAAAAATATTAGATCTTACCGATTTGAGGTGTCCATCCTGGTTCCTGATCTAGATAATATAGGTTTTGTCAGAGAAACCCTAATTTTCAAAACTTGGAATATCAAACTTTTGATTGGATAGATGGATGGGCCTCTTCAAGGAGAACTGTACAATGTACTCCTTTTCTTAAAACAGTGGAGGGAAGCTCTAGTTTTCCAAATTCTTCTACAGAACTACCTAATATTGTTTCTATCGTATCTTCGATGGTACTAATCCTCTATGTCTAAAAATTTTCACTTTGGTATCTTCTCCTATCCTCTTTCCAACACCATAGGTTTGAGCTGAATTGGTTTCACCATTTGGGAATTATGAGAGTTTTCCCAAGGTGACTTCTTTTAGGATTGTTCAGTATAGAGAACTTGTACGGATTTCCATGTGTCACTGTTTCAACTTCATTGTCTGAACCTTTTACCATAGACCGTATAGTCCATTCCCTATCTGTAACATCTTGCTAAATTTCATTTGTACCTTCGTAGCCTGAGATACAACAATTCTACCTAGGTGTCATGTTTAGGGATGAATCCTGGAAGAGGATGGAACTCTAATTTGGAGGAACCATAATTCCTAGAATATAGTGAATATGAGGGTGAAATGTTTACACAGGTTACATCAGGATTTTATATTTGGCCTATGAAATTTTTTTCCCTTGATACTTCTTCAATCCCGATATATAGTGGTTGTACCGAAACTACCCGTTTTAGTATTTTAGGGTTTTTCAAGAATGGTGTCAAACTAGGGTTTGACTTTCCCAGAGTTTTACTCAACCAAAAACTTTGAACTTGGTATATAAACTTATATTTTGATGAGGATAGTAATCCTATGCTAGGCTCACTCAAAAATTCCTATTCTGTAAAAAGCCCTAATTTCCTGCAGCAAAAATTGAAAATTCCGGGAATCAACTTCTGCTTCGACCGAAAGATGCGCCCTTAAATGGAGAGTTATCCTAGCCTCCTTTGCTGATGGATTGTGGAGAGAGACCCAAAAAGTAAGAATACCTAGCTTCTACAAATCCACAATGTCTTTTTATCAAGTTAGATATGATACCATGTTATATTTTTATCATTTAAGAAATCTAATCTTAGGATCTTATCTGAGAGAATAACATGCACAGAAATCAATCACAAGAGACAATAGACACAAAGATTTTCCTCTAGGAAACCATAAAGGAGAAAACCTCACAACTTCCTCAGATATTGAATGAGCACTAATGGCAGCAGTAAAACCCAAAGACAAAAAGATGATCTCCAACAATTCTTCTCTCTCTCACTTGTGTGAGCTCCTCTTCTCTCACCTATTCACTATAGTTCAGTGAGTGTGTGTGTAACAAATAGAGAGGCTCACTCTCTATTTATAGTAATTTTTGACTTGACAATTACTTACCAGGGTCGTCATCTCTAAGAGAGTCTAATAACCCTAGTGCCCCACAACTTTGGGTACTTTTCCCCCGATCAACAAGGAGGGTTAATCTCAACTCAATTGTGGGGACTATTGCCCCGACTTACAATAGAGGGTTAACCTCATTGAATTTACATGAATTTTTTATATTAATGACTCTCCCAATATGAATATCAAGATACAATGAAATACAAATGATTCTCTTGATAGGAACATCAGGGTACAATATAAGATATACAAGTGAATACATTCCAAAGTTACAAATACATCAACAATCCAATCAATGGGTATGTGATAGAGTGCTCATAGGACATGATATAGTGGTAGAAAAGATCACGATTGCAACATTAGGTATATATTGGACAAATGAGTCGAACAAATTCCAAGATAACAAAGTCTATTCGTTGACAAGAATAGCATATTCGTCAAAAGAAAAAAAATTGTTGTTGAAGAAAAATTGGAAAATTTTGAATATTTGGTGTGGCTCCCACAATTTCCCCATGGATAGCCACATACTAAGAATGATGTATAGATTCTAGGAATAGGTATAGTTCATTGGAATTGGATCATTGGACAAAATAATTTTTAAGTTTAACCGAAGAGTCTAGGAGTCTATGATCTAGAAGTTTGATTTTCCTAAGAAATAATTTACTTGCAAAGGAGCAAACTTAGATAAGACTAGGAGTCTAGGAACTAGTATTTTCGGTTTCCTAAGAACAAATTCACTCATAAAGGACAAAATCTAGATGATTTTGGGAGTATAGGTTTATTAAGAAACCATTCAATTACAAATGAATGGATCTAGATGAATCTAGGAGTCCAAGATCTAGGAATCCAGGTTTCCTGAAAAACCCTTCACTCAGAAAGGAACAAACCCGAGTTCCACATCACCCTTTCCATGTAACATGCCATATCATAAGTATGGAATAATTTTATTTCCGCAAGGAACAAATTCACATGAGTGTGGAAGTATGGGATCCAGGAGTTTTGGTTTGCTGAAAAACCCTTCACTTGTAAAGGTGTCGAATCGGGTGCCACATCACCCCTAGCACTATTAAGTTTGTTAACCATTTATTTATAGGAAAATATGGAAGTTGTAGGAAAAGAATTATTCAGTGGAATAATAAAAGAGAATGTACACTAAATAGGAAATTCATGCCACAAATTTCAGATAAATCGGTTAAGAATGACTCAAATAATCACAACATTAATCTTCATTCATTCATCAATAATACAATGATTATACAATAAATAGAATTCGAATGCTAAATATAGGATTCAAATCTATCAGTTCTAATTGGATGATTAGCTAATTCAGCGTGTCTAAATAATTATTAGAGCTCACTAGTCTAACTTTGGATGTCTAAATCAGTCTACAACCAAATAACTAATGATGTAGGTGGGAAAAAGAAACCACTCTCCTTGTATGCATGAAAAATCGGTTCTATGCTAACTAAAATTGATATAATTGACTGTAACTTGAGGTTAACTCAAGATAAAGTTTTACCTAACACAACCAATTGATGAAGTCTTATGGTGGCACTCAGAGTGGGATCCTATAATGTAGGGATTGGTCCTAAAGGAACATAAACTCATGTATGCACATGTAGTAAGTAGAAGATAACCTCTAGGTGTGTCCCCCATACTCTAGTAAAATAATAATAACTCCATAAGTTAGGAAAAATTACCAATATAATATATTGGACAAATGAGGATTAATTAATCCTAACAACCCCCCTTAATCCTAACTTTCGAAAACTTGGGAATTGGAAACTAGGCCAAAAGTCACCTATACAATCGAAATGAATAAAATACTGCTTAATAAAATAAGGAAAATGGGGAAAACCATTTTGTCTCTTCTTTCTGGAGGAGGAATGGAATTATCCTTTTTGTTCATCAGTGGGCCAAATTGTGGATCAATCTTCATCATCAAGTAGCATCTCTCTCAAATTTTGTTGCACCACTCTGTAAGTAGCGAAGTTGTGTGAAATAGTGCAACATGTTCATTTTGATATTGCGACCTCATTCTTATTCTATCATCTGGATCTCCAACAACATTCCTAGCTACTTCAATGAGATTTTCAACCCATTTAGGCTTCGAATTTGGAATAGGAGCTGGATCTAGATCTACATCATATTGAGGTACAATCTCAATATCAAGATCATGTTGATCTTGTTCCTCATCATTTGAAACTGAAATATTAGGCAACATATCATCATCTGCAAATGGAGATAAAAGAGAGTTTTTACCTTCCTTTTCGAATGGCTGCTGAGATTGTACTAGAGTTGAGTATGGCAGAAAGTGTGAGAAACCTTGTTTCAGAAGACCTATGATTTTTTCTTCAAGCACCTTTTAGGATAAATAAAATCATGGTAAGAAGCACACATCAACAACATACATCCTAATGGTCTCATATTATTTTTAATATTTTCCTACAAAATATGGTGGGCATTTTACTTAAACTAATTTTTTCAATACTTAATCAATTTTTAGCGAATTTCCTAAAACAGTTTGAAACCTCATTTTGGTAGACCTATAACTTTTCCTTCAAGAATGTTTTAGGGGAACTAATACCATGGTTATATGCACACATAAAAAGGATAAAACATGATGGTATCATATAATTTTTATCAGTATCCTACAAAATATGGCAGGCATTTTATTGAGAACACTACGGCAGATTTACCATAACTAAAACAGTGCAAATCATGCCAGAAAGCACTTTTGGAAGACTAATAAATTCACCTTCAGAAACTTTCTTGACAAACAAATAATATGATTAGATACATAATAAAAAAATGTGAATGTATATGTCCTCATAATCATTTAATTCATCAAATACAGAAGATGGAATGTATTTTACAGAGGCCCCTTAGGAAAATTAAGAAAAATTTATAATCAAATTTTCATAGTTTCAGCAAGTTTCCATACTTTTACATAATGGTTTCAAATTGTAATAATGAATTTATGATAGGAATATAACATCATCATATCAATTTGCAACCTCATCACACATGCCACATGCCATGTCATAACTTCCTTTGTTATTCCTTTGTCATTATCGAACTTTGATTTTCCTATACTTAGTCAATTTTAAGAGTTTCAACAAGATTTTTATCAAGTTGCGGTATTTTTATAGAATGGTGTCATATTGTAAAAATCACTTCATGAGAGTACTAAAACATCATCATATGACTTTGCAACCTCATCACACATGTCATGTCATCATACATGTCATGTCATTTTCTTTGTCATTAATGAACTCCTTTGACATCAATGGAAACCATATTCAACATGAAGGTCCATACAGTTCTAATTCTCATATGTCTCCCTATTATCCCATTCTTTCTTCTCCATTGCCCACACTCTCATGTTGATGGCATACTTGTTGGAGTGGTGATTTCAGTTTTATGATTATATTTTATGTCAATATTGGGGTTATTGTGTATCTCTTTGTACTCTTATGTACCTATTCTCTGTAATTCTAAATATGATAAATCCATGTGTGAAATTCCTACATTACCATGCTCTTGAAAGACTACTTTTCATGTATTTGGATTCCATTTCTTAAAGAGTTGTATATCATATTGGTATAAGGACTTTTTTTTGAGTTTGATTATTATTAGGAAGCCATTATTTATGCATGAATCTATTATTCCATTACATTTTCTTTGTATCTTGAAATCCAAGAAACTCCTGTGTGAAATTCTTGTATTCCCATACTCTTAAATGACTAGTTTTCATGTATTTGGCTTCCATTTTAAAAGAGTTGTATATCATATTTGTATAAGGAATTTTATATGATTTTGATGATTATGGGAAATCCATAGATTATGTATGAATCCTTAATTCGATGGCCATATTCTATGTATCTCAAAATCCAATAAACTCCAGTGTGGAAGGCTTGTGTTCCAGTGCTCTTCAATGACTAGTTTTCATGTATTTGGCTTCCATTTTGAAATATTTATATATCATATTTGTATGAATGAATTCCTATGATATTTAATTATATTGGGGTAAAAATTTGTATGTTTTTTATAGTTTCTATATTTCATTTAATTATATGAACCATTCAATCAACTTTTCATGTGTCAAAATTGAGCTATTAATACCATTTCCCCTTAAGCAATTTCACTGAAAGTTGTTATATGAATGTTTCCCTTTATAACCAGTTTGTAGAGTGAATAACCATGATTAATGATAGAAACTGATGACTTATATTCATCCCCGTACTCTTTTATAAAATTTTGGAGGGTCATACTTGAGTTGGGAAGCCAATTTGGCTCTCGCCCTTGGGAGAATTTGACCTTATTTTCCTAGTAAATTTTCCCATTTTATTCTTATCCCAAAATCAAGTTGAAGAAGAATAAAGTAAGATCCTAATTTATCATGGGTCTTATTTTAATTTTATAAGACTCTCCATATAATTTCTTTACAAATTCGAGATCATTTGGAGTCAGTTGGAACCCCCTAGAGTCATGACTAGGAAAGCTCGAAATTTGCCAAAATTATGCGAAACTGAATAACAAGTAAAATGAATTTTATGATCTAACCATTGATTTTTTGAGATATTTTAGTATTTTTTAAATCCTATAGTATCCCTCCACAATAAATTTGTAAATTTTCAGCGTTGATGGGAGCCAAAGCAAGAAAGACTAGTTATCTTGAAATTGCCCAACTTGTAATTTTCTCCAAAATTCCAAGTAGGGAAAATATAACACCCAAATATTTCCCACTCATCCAAATATAATTCCAATAATTTGTTGATGAATTTATTGAATATTTATACAATAATTATCGGAAAACATGTTGGTGCATTCACTAGTCCAAAAGGCATGTGTATGTATGTGAAAGATCCCCATTCTGTTGCAAATGTTTTTAGGGATTTATTTTTTTCTAGAATAAATACTTGAGTGTATCTGTAATACTCATTAATGAAGGAGTAAATTTCCTTTCCTAATAATTCTTATAGTACTTCTTTTGAAAGGGTGTTGGGGAAAGGTCTTTGATTGTCACCCAATAAAACTTGTGAGTGTATGCATATCCTTAGTGTCCCATTAATTTTCTTGGCCATGAAAATTCGTGACAACCATTCATTTTTGTAAACTTCATATATAACCCTAGACTTTATCATATTGTTCAATTATTCCTTAACTTTTTCCTTATATGAGGGTTTCATTTTGTAAGGTCATTATATTACTGGCTTTGCATTAGGTTGTATCTCTATCACGAATTCTCTAAAATCCTTAAGGAATATGTTCACGTCATGGTAGATGTATACAGAAACCTCTACAAATTCCTAAAATAATATGATTACCTCTTCTACTTTTTCAGCATCCTATCCATATCTAATTTCTAGATATTAAGGTCCTTTATATTCCTTGTATATGTTGACCTTTTTCGGTGTAAATCCTATATTTTCTTGGTTGAGGGGTCAGTAGATGCATTGTTTATCTATCTTGATCTGTAATGATCCTTGGTATATTGCTTGGGTATCGTTTTTTCTCTTTCCTTTGTTGATATCCAAATTACTATCTTCACGTTCTATTGTGGGTTGTGTTCTCTTATGAACTTATGCATTTTTGAAAGTACTCATATAAGGTTTTATTTTCATCAGTTAATCCTTTATTGAATTATTTTTTAGAATTTGTTACAACCTTTTTTTCCTTGATCCTCTCCTAATGGCATACCATTTATATGTAATTTCGTCAATTAACACTAGTAAATTGTTAGTGGAAACCTCATCAAGGTTACTGTACTATTGTCGTTTCATTTGTTTGATGTGCAACAATATTCACAAGTAATGAAGTGAAAAACAAAATAATATACACAATACTTATCTCCCTTGATTTTAAAGAATCTAGATATAAAATTTGTTCCAATTTCTCCCCATGTAGAATCCAAGCGATTTGAAAAATGTGCCAACCACCATTGGTAAGGGATTGTTCCTAGTGTATTGGGAAACTCTTGTATCTTTTCTTCATTGAATGAAATCACATTCTCTTTTCAAAATTATTTATGTGTGTGGTTGAGTCTATGTTATCTTCATAGAGATTCATGGTTTCGACCTTCAATATGTTGTCAATTCATCCTAGTTCTATTGTTCAATTTTTGTGCCTTTAATTTTCTATGGTTTCATTAGAAATTTATTCCAAGAAGACTTCGATGTGTAATGTGAATTAATAATCAGAGTTAGGATTTGGATGATTTCTTATCACACATAGGTCTTTTGTATTGACGTGTGGTATTTATTGTTAAGTACCCATGGCTATGATGTATAAGGGTTCTTATTGGGTATTTATTATTGGTATTATCCTCCCATTCTTTGATGATAGGGTACCAATGATTATTTTGAGGCTTCACTGCGATATCCTTTTAATTTAAACCCTTCATGATTATGATCTATTGATCATTGTGTGTATCTATGGTTTGAGGGGTTTTGATAGAAGTAACTATACCCACTAAATGTCCGCTAAATTTCCTTAAAATTTGGGGATAGTCTCCACACATCCCCAACATTGTTTTCTCCACTCCCATGTTCTCATGTCCCAAAATCTTGGGGGAAAATTTGAATTACCTGAACCTAGCTGGAACAATGTTGAACTAGATTTTTTTACTTCATACTTGGATTTGTCATAAAGTTAAACTTGAAGAGAGGAATTCTTATTTGAAAAAATTGAGGTGGGGTTTTGGGAACCTAACATGTGTCTTGATGCACCACTATTTATCTTCCATTTAACACTATTTGAAATAAAACTTGAAAGAGAAGTAGCAAGAAAGTAATATCTCCATATTTGTTCTTTGTGTTTCTTCTTTTCAAGTGCATTATTCTCCCTAGATGTAGAGGAATCATGCTTTCCTTATATTTTCTTCCAACATTATGAATCAAAATGAACTAAATCTCCACATTTGAAACATTTGAGATTGGATTTATCCTTCTTGATCTTTGGATTTTGGATTGACTCAATGCCTTTCTTTCCCTTGTTCCACTTTCCTTTATTATTTCCAATTTTGGATGCAAGGACTACTCCTTATTCCTTTTCCTTTGAATTAGAGGAAATATCCCTTATTTCCTCCTGGATACATTTTGACCAAAAATTATCAAAATTAGGTAACTTACTATGAGAACATATCCCTTTCACAAATGGATTCCATTATGAAGGAATTCCACCCATAGATGTCAACACAATATCTTTGTCAAGGACATTGTTAATCCCTAAATGTTGGGCTCATTCCCCCCTATAGTGTGGCACATTACCCCCTATATGGTGGTATATTACATTTTTTTTACATAATCTTGGGTTTATTAGTTTGTATTGTACACCTATGTCTCTTATATATAGGAAGGAGATATCTTTATTTTAGTCATCATTGTATATTTCCTTGTCTTATGTACTTAGTATATTGTGTAAGGAGATTCCTACATCAAAGAGTATTTCTATTTATCTATGTTATTCATTATTAAGGAATGGATTGCTCTCTTATTGTCTATTTCTACTCTTAAATTATGTTATTTATGGAACTTGGTTGCATAACATTTGGTATAGGAGCTTTTTCCTAGGGATTGTTTTATTCAAAAAGATTCATATTAGAATTGTCACTATAAGTTGTTGTCTACAAGGATTCAGATAGAGACGTCAAAACCACACCTCTAAAGCAGGATGAAATACATTTGGTTCGAAATATAGGTCCTCAGACATTGCCAGTTTGAAGATATTATCCCATGGATCTAGGGTTTTTTACTAGTCCAAAAACTAGTCTAAAATATGTATTGTGGGGAAAAAGGTAATATATGGGGAATCCAAGATCTAATTTGATTGAGACCTCTTCCATAAGAAATAATATGGACCCCGGTATTTTTGGTATATTTTTTATACCCAAATACAAAATATTGGACACATGGAAGGTCGACAAGTTCTCTCTTCTGAAAGCATAAAAAAACATTTTATTGGCACATCCAAATCAGGTAAAGCCTATGGAATTGTAAATATGAAATATCAGGATACCATAGGATAAATTTTTATACCTAGGAGATCTAAATTGGCATATTTACCTTACCTCCAAGTTGACCACTAAACAATCTCCCAATTAGGGTTTGAAAAAGGTATGTTGTTTTCAATTTGAATAAACTTAAACTTAGAAAGATTTATTTTTGTGAACCCTAGGCTTTGAGATCTATTTATATTGCACAAAAATAATTTTCAATGGAAGTGGGAAAAATCATACTTCGAAAAAACACCAGAGGATTCATCCTTGACATACAAAGAAAGTTAAGACATTTATTTTAGGGTGTCCAAGTTGGAAGATGTGATTAAAGAGATGGATACTAAAGAGGATATCAAGAGGATGTCTAGTAAAGAAGATATTTAAGGATTGAAGTAACTATAAAAATATTTGTATCCCTCATTCATCTACTCAAGAAGAGTATAAAGAGGGAAAAGGGAACCTATTTCTGTCATGTATTGCAGATATTGAAAAACAATTGGAGAATAAGAAGTTTGAGGCCCATAAATTTGATGATTCACTACACGATCATGGTTTCAACTTAGGTCTAAGGAACTACTTTGCTCCCAAATTGACATGATAAATTTTTATTGCAATGATCCAATAACTTATATATTCCATATGGAATAATTCTTTGATCTACACCAATTTCCAACTTGTAAAAGGTAACTATTGCATCTTTATATTTGGATCCTGATAAATTTGTATGGTACCAATGGCTTTGTGATTGTAAGAGGAACTCTATTATCTATTGGTATATATTCACAGAAGAATTGATTTCACATTATGGGGATATAAATAGAAATACCTTATTTATCTAGTTGGTAAATCTCAAGCAAAAAGTTCCAGTTACATAGCACATCAAGCAATTTCAGAAGTTAAGTCTCTAGGTGAAGAATATTTTAGAAGATATTTTGTTGGATCTCTTTACTGGAAGTTTGAAGGATAAAATTCAACATGAGGTGCAAATATTCGCACCACTATCCTTTGACAAGGATTTCATGATGGGAATAAAGGTTGACAGTAAAAATATGGTGGTGGACACTGAAAGTACCACTTCCAACACATCCAGAGGAAAGGATGTTCCTTCTTCTAACGCACCTCAAAGGTTGAAACCTCAACAAGTAGAGGAAAGAAGAGAGAAAGGTATATTATTTAATTGTGACAACAAGTACATTAAGGGGCATATTTGTGGACAAAATAAATTATTCTACATAGAATGTGAAGAGGAAGAATAAAAAGAACAGGAACCACTGCAAGGGAATGAGCTAGAAGTGATTACTACCACCATATCTTGTCATGATTTTGACGGAATTAGCACTCCTCAAACTCTCAAGAATGAAGGATATATAAAAAAATAAAAAATGTAACACAATTAATTGATTATGGAAGTACTCATAATTTCATTCACTATCAAGTATCCAAAGATCTTAATTGTTTTGTATATCTAGCACAAAAATTTCAAGTAATGATCGCAGATGGAGGAACCATTAAAATGCCATAATATCAATCTTAATATGGCTAAATATGTATTGAATAGTCCCATGAACTTTATACCAATGGGTGGTTCTAATGTTGTATTATGGGTTCAATGGTTACAATCATTAGGAACGATGGCTTTTAATTTTCTAAAGCTTTTCATTAATTTTCCTAGGAAGGAAATAAATTTGTGTTAAATGGTATCATAGATAAACCAAGCAAGGGGATCATTTATAATGGTATGAAAAAATTGTGAAAGAAAGGACAATAAGGTGTAATTACACATTTCTCACTAAATGTTCAAACATCTAAGGATTCTATTTCCCCATATTTCCAAAGGACCCTTAATAATCCTTCTAAGGTATTTGAAGATATTCCAATAATTTTTCCACCTATTAGAGATCTAGGTCATGGTATTCACTTAATTTTAGGAAGCGCTCCTTCTAGCATTAGACCTTATGGATACCCCAACAACAAGTAGTTATCCAAATATTGAACATGTCAAAAACATAATGAAAAAACATGCATGTCAACATCACCATCAAAGGAGTTTTCAACAAGGAAAAATCAAATGGAAACCTAAACAATCATCGAAACAAGGACCAAACAAATAAAAAATCAAGCTATTATTGAGTACCTATTCAAGTTGAATAACTTATCATTTACAGATTCAACATGGGAATGCATGTCCTTCATATAGATGCATCCACAACTACCCAAGCCTTAACGAAAGCATGCGTATGAAGGGTAGGGTCATGTTAAGCCCTAAAGGTTGGTAACATTCCCCCCTATAGTGTGGTACATTACCCACTATATGGTGGTGTATTACATATTATATATTCCGACTTAATTCTATTAGTAGATATATTAGTTTTTATTGGACACCTATGTCTCCTATGTATAGGAAGGAACATTTTATTCATGATTGTATCTTGTCTTGTATGATGCACTTAGTACATTATGTAAGGAGGTTCCTCCCTTGAAGAGGATTGTGATTTATCTTTGTTATTCATTACTAAGGCATGGATTACTCTCTTATTGTCTACTTCTACATTTTTTATGTTATTTATGGGACTTTGTTGCATAAAATACACCTTCATCAACAATTTCTAGTTGATATATGATCTGAGCAATCTTCAAGAAATGAGAAGAAACTAACTCATATATTGTGAACTTCAGTTGATGATGTTGATCTTTTAGGGCCAATATTTTGTTATTATTCACATTTCTCATATATATTATTCAAAGTATCATACATCTTCTTATTAGTGTTATGGATTGCGATAAGATGTACAAAATGATCTTTCATTGAGTCCATCAAGATCCTCATAGTTGTAGCGTCATTCTTCTTGAATCTTTCTTTCTCTCTGGATCCCTCTGGATTTGCAATATTTATAAATATATGATCCTTGAGTTCATGTTCATTTAGGAGCATGAAATCCTAATTTTTCAATATAATAAGTTTGAAATTCCCTCCAATAGGTATTCTACTATGAGTCCAAGAACCATCTTGATTGAAGATGAAATCCCTATTAGGAGCTAGGTCAAAAATAAAATTTGAATTTGGAAATTAGGATTCCATAGGGATATGCACCTTCCTAAGTTGAGTTGAGTATCCCTCCTTTCCTTAATAAAATGTGGATAAAATAGCTCAAAATCCAAAACCCTAAGTTCTAGATCAAACATAAATTAGGTCAAAATTGAAACTACACCAATCTAGATTTTTCCTCCACAAAAAAGTGTTCCCTACTAGGGAAAGTTTCCGAATAACTCTTTTTAATCAAATCTATGTAAATAAGGGAGAAAAACTAGATTCCATAATTTTTGGCAATGGTCTCTCTCAATACCTCTCTGATTTTTAAATTTAATCAAGAATAGGATCTTTAGGCCTACATGAATTAAATGAGAAATGAAGGATGCAGAAGAGAGATAAGACTCTAGTAAATACGGATGAACTACTCATGGAAAAATTGCACACATATTTAGACAAAATTGAAGAATATCATTACATCCATTAATCAGTATAAAACATGTAATACAATTGTGTTACAAATAGGATATTTCAAATACCTAAGATAGGATTCAAATATAGCAAATTGGACTGACTCCAAAGCTAACTTGGTGTGGTAAAATCACCACTAACATCACTTATGTAACTCTGGATCACTGGATCAGTTCACAACTAGTTAACTGGCTGAGTTAAGTTCGAAAACGTGACCTACTTTCCTCAAATCATGAAAATTTGTGTTAGGATTAGTGAGAATGATCTAACTGATGGGAAATATAGAATAGCTAAACATAATTGAATACATACAAGGTTCAACTGCTGAAGACTGTTGGTGGAACTTAGAGTAGGTTCCTAAATTATAGGGATCGGTCCTTGAAGTTCCTAAACTCATGCAGACATGTGTAGTGAGTGGTAGGTGGCTCCTAGTTGTGTCCCATGTGCACTATTTAAGTGGTAATAACCTCCTAAGATAGGAAAATATAAATAGACTATGTGGTAAAAGTGAGGATTAATTAATAATCCCAACGCCCCCCCTTAATCCTATGTTGGACAANNCCCCCTCCAAAATAAGTAGGAAAAACTATGATCAAGCTTTCATACTAAGAGAAAAAAAAATCTTGACTAAGAACTTGTGAAAATATTTCTGCAATCTGCATCTCTGTGGAGCAATAATGCAGTGTAATGGGTATTATGTTCACTAGTTTCATGTTAATGTGCATGTGAACCTCTCAACCTTCTTTCAATACGATGATGGATAGGAGAATAAATTTTTCCTTTGTCTCTTCTTTCTAGAGGAAGAGTGGCATGATCCAATTTGTTCTTTAGTGAGCAAAATTGTTGATAAGACCTTCCCATCATGTAGCATCTCTTTGGTAGTTTGTAGCACCTCTCTAGAAGAAGTGAATTTACTTGACAAAGTGGAAGGTTGTATTTTTTAAACTAATATCTTGTTTTCCTCATCTCATATGAATCTCCAGTAATTTTCCTAGCTACCTCAATAACCTTTTGATCCCATTTAGGCCTAGGATTGGGAGTAGGGACTGGATCTGGATCTGGATCTGATTGAACTTCATCTTCAATTCGATAAACTGATTCAAATTGGTCCTCTTATTTGGATTCTTAATACGAAACATCATCATATCCAAAAGGTTTAGGTAGGATTAATTTACCTTCCCTTTCAAATAGCAGTTGAAATGGCTCTAGATATGAGTATGGAATAAAGTGTGAGAATTCATATGCCTTGGAGGAATGGTTTGCAACACCTTCCACTATAAGCTTCCTAGTTGAGATATCTAATACCTACATTGAGTCAATACCAAATACCACTCACTTTTGTGAGCCTGTATGAGTCATTTGGTATACAAGCAACAAATTTGCTGCTAAGGAGGGCACATAGAGTACATTTTTTATAACTCCATGCTCTAACTTAATTGAACCTTCCCTTCAACTTGGATTTGAGTTTCATCTCCCATGTGAATACTTGGAACATCAGTAAGATATAATGAAGAGAACAATTATGTGTATGCAACCATGTGATTGGATGCTCCTGAATCAACAAGGAAGGCATGTGATTTTGAAAAAATAGCCTTTAGTGCATGGTATCTATCATCATGATCTTCAGTCTTGTCTCCCGAGTCAGCCTTCCTTGCACCTTCATGGAGGGAAATATTGTGCTCCTCAAAATGTTTTGACATTTAATCTATGGTATTCTTCATAAAATATTTCTTCGCATGGTTTCCTTTCTTATAGTAGGAGCACTTTCCCTTGTCAAACATCTGGTGTTTGTCCTTCTTAAATCTTGAGGCTTCATCTTCTAGATCAAACTCTTCCTTAGTTTCAAATTCAATGTTCCTTTTTTATTTTCCTTTCTACTTCATCCTTGTTTGTGCATTACTTATCTCACCAACAAAGAGATATTGATTTGGAGAGCCTTTAAGTGATCCCATATGTATCAGCTTGTCTTTTTCATGTATTAGAGACTCTATGAAGACACCAAGGGATGTGATTTTCATTTTAGGAGGAGTCAGTCTCTGAGAGTGAAAAGTAGATACAAACATTAAGAATTCTGGTCCAAGTTTGCTCAAAATTTAGAGCACTAGTTTCTCATCCTTCTTGTCAATCCTACATTTCTTTCATTACATGAACGGTGATTTGAATTTTGATTAAAAAAAACATGTATAGTTTAGAAGTTGTTGGTAGGTAGTGTTATCAACTCATTCTCTAGGTTATGGCCCCTTGTCTCATCCTATTTTCCAAACAAGGATTCAAGCTTATCCCATAATTATTTTGGTGTTGTCAATCCCTTAAAGTGAGATAGTAACTCTCTGGAGATGTGGATGCAAATGAAGACAAATGCTTCATCAATCTTGTTCAAATCCTTTGATTTTTCAAGATATTGTTGGGGTTCGACCTATCTACCCATGGTGACCCTGTACAGACCCTTGTTGCATAATAAAATATGCATATCATCGCTCCAATAAATATAATTTAAGGGTGTGAGGATTTTAGGTGTCAAATATTTTGAATTCTCTATCTTACAACTTCAAGAAACAATTAATTCTTTAGAAAATTCTCAATTTACCTACAAAAATGCTACAAAAACACTTTAATTTGAATCAAACCAGTTAAAACACTCTCCACTTGACATGTGCACTTTCTCTAGGTGCATAACACCTGCCTATACTTCTATGAACAGAATCCAGAGGGAGAAAGGAAAAAATACCAAGATTTATGTGGAACCCAATTGCTTCTGGTGAATCAATGGAAGTTTCTGAGGTTTGAAGCCGGCCTAGACACTTGCTCTAATACCATGTTAACTTTAATGAAGCATAAGATCTTTAGGCCTGCATGAATTCAATGAGAAAATAAGGTTGTAGAAGAGAGAGAGAAAATAATTTAGTAAAGACCGATTAATTACCCATGGAAAATTGCACACAAATGGAGACAAAATTGGAAGAATATCATTACATCTGTTAATTAGCATAAAATATGTAATACAATGGTGTTACAAATAGGATATTTCAAAAACCTAAGATAGGATTCAAATATACCAACATGGACTGACTCCAAAGCTAACTCGGTGTGGGAAAATCACCACTATAGCTCACTAATGCAACTCCAGATCATTGAATCAGTTAAAAACTAGTTAAATTATTGAGTTAGGTGAGCATATGAGACATACTTTCCCAAAATCATGAAAAGTGTAATTATGATGAATAAGAGTGATCTAATTGATGGGAATTGTAGCATAACTGAACATAATTGAATACATTCTAGGGTCAACTATTGAATATTGTTGGTGGAACTCATAATGGGTTCCTAAATCATAGGGTTTGGTCCCTAGATCTCCTAACCTCATGCAAACAAGTGCAGTGAGTGGTAGGTTCCCCCTACATGTGTCCCCCATGCACTAGTTAAGTGGTAATGACCTCCTAAGATAGGAAAAGACAAATAGACTATGTTTTCAAAGGGAGGATAAATTAATAATCCCAACATTGATACCATGTTATATTTTGAGATAGCTATATAATTTTCACCTCTTTAATCTTTAATTACAATAAATACAAGTAAGGATCACTAAAATAATAACCATGCATTGAAACACAAAAAGACACAAAGATTTATCTTAGGAAACCACAAGGGATAAAACTCAACAACATTCTCTTACTCAGATATATTATTTCAAGATATAATACATCCATATAAAATTATCAGATAGATAAGATCTAGACAAAACCTATATCCAAAGGAGAAATCTCAACAATAGTTAACCCTGAAAAGTCATCTACAACTCAAAAAATTGTATTCTAGTTGGAGTGAAAAAAAATTATGAGTAAGTAGGAGAATTCTATTATAGTATAAAAATGGTAGTATAAAAGGAATAAAAATAGTCCTGGTTTGCTAGCAGCACTAACAAAATCAGTCTAGAAGTAGACAGGGCTCAAAAGGCCATTCTCGAAGATCTAAATTGTAATAGGAAATAATGCATATCTATTACATTATGAGAGCCCATAGAGCTGGCTCCTACCAGAACCCATATCTCCCCGTATACTGGAACCATTCAAGATGATGGAACCAAACTAAATATTTATAAAAAAAACCATATAACTTAAGTCCACCCATGGTGCAAAGCCATAGAAAAATGGGTTACCGACTTAAGGTCGAAAGTTTGAGCCGCACAGGATATATCCCAAAACCAAGGATTGATCACAAACCATAACTATAGCGGGTCTGCTATTTTCCCCAGACATATCAGATTGTAACATAAATGGTCTGCGGTGATATACTTCATTAACCATACCAGAATCATATTAAATAGTCCACAGATAATGAGACCCTATACCTCAAAAATTCCAAAGATCATAATCAACATAGACCTCAGCTTATCGCCACCCGGTTTGGACCCGGGTGGTGTTCTGCGTGCTGAGAAGGAAAAGAGCTGGCCCCTACATTAGCATGAGAATTGGCTGGTGAGTTCATCGGGGTGGTGGAAGTGTCCCCGGGACTATCCACAATGTTCATCACAATCTAAATCAAAATTCTGAATCCCGTTGAGCTTTCCTGCTTCCCACAACGAATGATGTCAAAGGCATCATGAATCCCTTGATCCATCTGAATCTTTGCTTGAATATCATGAGCCATCAATATATGAGTGGTCCAGAAGGGATTGATCATCAGGGTACGACCCATAAGCACCTCATACTCCCTGAGGAGATCAATTTCCTTAATGGCTATGTAGGCCTCAATTGTCATTGGAGTTTCCACCATATACGGGTCGCCCCAACTAAAGGCGCATGGTGCAAGGTCTTCTTCTATTGTTGGAAAAAATTCATTCCCGAAACTGCGAATAGCCTCACTGTGTCCTTCACCTGTACTATTTCCTCTCTGTTGGTTGTGGAATCTCCAGTAGTGAGTCATTGTCTCAACACATAGAGTATTACTTGATATCGAGAGGAGAAGAATCGTCACCTTCCTTAGATCCTTGTGTTCTGGATTAAAGGAATTTATAGATCATTGATCATCCCTTCTGCAGTAGGTCACCTTAAATCTACTCATCCTTTTTTCCTTAATCACCATAATTTGTTTCCCTTCACCCCACTTCATCAAATCTCTCCTACTATGTGAGAGAATTGCCACATTCTGCTTCACTGAGTACCAATTGATACAGATATCAGCAAAATTCCTCATTCTTATCATATCAAACATGTTCTCTGTACCTAGATACTTGTAAGTTCGTCTCCTCTTCTTCCCTTTGCATGGATCAGCCTTCGAAGTATTCCTGCAAGAAGATTAAAAACATCGTCGATTACTGGGCTCACTTTTTGGCGTCCATGCCATCTGCTACATCCACGTGCACCGTACCATCTCCACATGTTTAGGATTGAGGTGAATCGGCCCCACTTGGTGATCAAGATAGATCATGGCTTTCCACATCTGCCACCATGATGTTTATGGGCTCATTGCTTGATGTCGATAATACTATTGGATTCCTTCCCATTGAAATGGATCACCATCTATTGATAGCATTATGCGAGTTCGGGTGAGTTGGACTGTTGTATGTTGTACAACTGCCTTCCCTGTCATCCTCCACTAATTTCATGCAATGTTTCCATATTGCCTAATTTTTTCCCCTGTCTTAGAGCTTCTCTGCATGGAATGATCAACTACTTTCCACTCCTTCATTTGCAAGAGCATCCGCCACCTTGTTGCCTGCTCACCTCACATGCGAGAACAACATGGCTTCATGACCTGCTAGGATTTTCCTGAGAGTGCATAAACAACCTTCCCATCACCAGTTCTTTGATACTTGAGAAGTTGATCCACCATATTGGAGCTGACGGGCCATGTTTATTATAATATGTGAGTCCCCTTCCACCACCAGTGGATTCTTCTCAGTTTGCAGTGCCCATCTTAATCCATTTATAAGTCCTTCAAGCTCAACCATATTGTTTGTAGTGTTGCCAATTAATCCCCAGAGCAAGCTGAGAATAGGTCCATCTGAGTTCCAAATGGCTCCCCCAAATCTTGCAGGGCCTGGGTTTCCTTTGGCCGCTCCGACGAAATTGAATTTGAAGGATCCAACTGGTGGTCTCATCTAGGAATTCAGGATAGAAGTGGATGATGGATCTATTCAAGTGAGTGCATTGTTGGTAGGTAATTCAACAATCCCCAATTCATTTAGAAAAATTCTTTCATTTGCTTCAGCTATAAATTCTTCCCGAGGCCACTGGTGTAGGGTAATTGTTTCTTTTAGATGTGCTTCTATGGAATTCCATATGTCCCCTTGTCTCCAGGTTTTGTTTTCAAAGATTTGAGTGTTGTGAGTTTTCCATAGTTCCCATATTGTAAAACCAGGGCGAAGCTCCCACATTTGATTAACAATTGTTGTGGCCACCGATCGTTCTCACATTGATCCAGATGGAGATCGGTGGCCACCCACCTATTCCACTGGCTCAAAACAATTGTCCATTGTGGCAGTTTCCTAGTTATTTTTCGGCAGTTTTTTCGAGTCCTAAACTTTCGGGGCCGTTTTGAGGCCCTAAACGACGTTTTTTGGAGATTCAGGGCCAAATGGTTTCCATCGGCATTCATTTGGCTGACCAAAAGTTGTAAAGCTTAGATAGACCTTTCCAATGAGCTATCGAACGCCCAAATCGGAGATCGTATGCAAAAGTTATGACCCCGGGAAGTTGACTATTCAACTTACCACCTTGGGGCCGCAAACTTTATGACGGTTCATATTCTAGGGTTACGTTTTGGAATTTTGGGGTTCTCGCCTCATTCTTATTATAAATAGGCCCCTTTGGCCTCATTTTGAATTCAGCTTGTCACGAGTGAGTGTAGACTCCACGTCTCTTCTCAGAGATACAGCTACCACCATTCTAGCTACTTTTTTTTTACAGTTTGTTCTATTTCAGTCGTTTAATAGAATCTGAGTTCACTGTATGACTGTGTTGATTGTCATATATATCTGTGCATTTGAATATATATATTCTCTTTCATTTCGTTCTCACATAAATCCGGATTAGTGGTATCAGAGCTTTCTGCTCTTACGGTTTCTCAGTGCATGTCCCCGACGAGATCTGAATATCGAGAGCTGGGTCTCGAACTAGTTGAGCTTGGGGAAAATACTTCTCGTCGTTCCAAGAAGCCTCAGATGGCGGGAGAAGAAAAGAGAGATGACGGAGCAGGAGATCCTATTAAAATTTTGCTCGAGGAAGCCCTCACGCGACAGAGGAACGAGATGATGGATAACTTCACCCAAATCCTTCGAAGAATGCCTACAGCAATGGACACACCTTCAACAAGCAGCCATTTCAGGGGTGCGACTCCCTTCAAGGTACAAGTTAACTTTGACATCCCCTTATTTGAAGGAAAGATAGATGCAGATGCTTTGGAAAAATGGTTAAGTATGTTAGAGGGTTACTTCTCTATTCAAAAAAATTTCGACAGAGAAAAGATCACCTTCGCGCTCCTTAAGTCCCTCCCCCATGTCAAAGATTGGTGGGATGGGTACTGCGAGAGGCATGAAAAGGAGGATGCTGAGATATTCGAAACAGCACCCACTTGGGCATATTTTGTCGATGCTGTCAAAGAGGAATTCTACCCTGTCGGAAACTATGATGATCAATACACCCGATGGACGACATTGCGCCAGGGAAGAGACCAAACAGTGATGGAGTATACTAATATATTCCATACCCTGCGCTCAAAGCTGGGTATTAAAGACTGTGAACGACACTTGGTTTTAAAATACCGAAGTGGGCTTCACCGGTACATTTAGTCAGAGATGGATTTCCTGGACATATCCTCACTAGGAGCAGCTTACCGATATGGTGTCAAAATCGAGCAAAAGTTTAAGCAAAAGAATAAGTGGGATTTTGTGTCCACGAATCAACAGCAGAAGTCGAGAAAAAGTGGCCCTAACTCACAACCCAAAGGACAGAGAAAGGATGGTCAAAGTCCTGACAGCCATTCAAAGCCACAAACAAAGAAGGGTAATGGGAAATCGAAGAAGGACACCGGCAAGTGGTGCGAGTTTCATAAAAGCCCCTGGCACAACACTGATGAATGCCGCTCAAAGAAGTCATTGTTGGCTGAGAAACAATCCCCGGATCCAGACTCTGACTCAGACACTGATTCAGAGAAATAAAGGGGCAAGCAAATAATTGACGCAGAACCTAGTGCCACCATAGCAACCGCAAAGATCCAGGTAGAAGAGTCAGACGAGCCAGAGGAAGTGGAGCACCTCTTCCACTCACAACTATGGGTGCAGGGGACTCCTCTACATTTCATTGTCGACAATGGTAGTCAGAAGAACCTCATTTCAGCTGAGGTCGTCAAAATATTGAAGCTTCCGACAGTTCCGCATCCCCAACCCTATAGCATTGGTTGGCTGAGCCATGGACGAGACATCCGCGTCAGTCAACAGTGTCGCCTCTCCTATGGTATCAAGCCATTCAAAGATGAGGTAATTTGTGATGTTGCCCCACTTGAAGTTTGTGATGTTATCTTAGGACAACCATATATGTGGAAACGCCATGCTGTGTATGATTCTAGGCCTCGCAGTGTGATTATTACTTTGGGAAAGAAACTCTATAGGATACCAGAGACACTTCCTGCTACTGCAGTGTCTCTCATCACAGTGAAACAGTGTAAGAAGGTAATCTCCCAGATAGGTAAATTCATACTCTTCATGGTTCGTTCTGAGGGGGAACGAAAGATCACAGCAACATCCACCGCTTCCACAAAGAATCCCTCTACGCAGCAGAAACAGGTAGACAATATTGTGGAATCATACAAAGACATCTTCACCACGCTTGTTGGGGTTCCAGTACATTGTCAAGTCAAGCATTCCATTGATTTGATACCTGGTGTGCCTTTACCTAATGGTCCAGTCTATAGGTGCTCCCTCATGGAGAATGAAGAAATTAGACGCCAGATTAAAGAGCTAATCCAAAAGGGGCACATTCGACCTAGCTCCTCACCCTGTGGGAGCCCAATTGTGCTGGTACAGAAGAAACATGGTACATGGTGACTCTATATTGACTACCGAGCTCTAAACAAGATCACAGTCCGAAATCGGTATCCCATTCCCCGGATCGATGACCTCCTCGATCAGCTCAAGGGGGCCAAGTATTTCAGCAAGATTGACCTAAAGTCTGGCTATCATCAAGTGCCAATTGAGCAGAGTGATGTCTGGAAGACTGCCTTCAAATCTCGGGAAGGCCTTTTTGAGTGGTTGGTCATGCCTTTCGGCTTGACTAATGCTCCCGCAACCTTCATGAGGATGATGGATGACATTTTACAACCATTCACTAATTCCTTTGTGGTCGTATATCTAGATGATATCCTCATCTACAGTAGAACATGGGCAGAACATCTCCAGCATATCCACCAGGTCCTCAGAACCCTACGACAACACAAGTTATACACCAATCTAGAGAAGTGCTCATTTGGCATGGAAAGGGTTCAATATCTAGGATACATTGTGGACAAACACGGAGTTCATGTAGATCCGGCCAAGATCCAAGCCATTCGCGATTGGCCGACCCCAACAAATCTCACAGAGCTTCGCAGCTTCCTAGGCCTTGCAAACTTCTATCGCAGATTTGTGTTGAGATTCTCTAATATTGCTTGGTCCATTACCCAGGTGACCAAAGGGGGATCTAAGGCCAAGTTCATCTAGTCCAAGCCACAACAACACGCATTTGAGGAGCTGAAGCAGCGCCTATGTTCAGCGCCCGTCCTTACCTTACCATATCTACAACAACCCTTTGAGATCGAGACAGATGCTTCGGACTACACAGTTGGTGCGGTCCTCACTCAGCATGGCCATCCCGTGGCATATCACAGTGAGACACTTTCAGATACATTCCAAAACATAACCCTAGAAGATGAACCGTCATAAAGTTTGCGGCCCCAAGGTGGTAAGTTGAATAGTCAACTTCCCAGGGTGATAACTTTTGCATACGATCTCCGATTTGGGCGTTCGATAGCTCATTGGAAAGGTCTATATAAGATTTACAACTTTTGGTCATCCAAATGCATGCCGATGGCAACCATTTGGCCCTAAATCTCCAAAAAAGTCGTTTAGGGCCTCAAAACGGCCCCGGAATTTTAGGACTCGAAAAAACTACCGAAAAATAACTAGGAAACTGCCACAATGGACAATTGTTTTGAGCCAGTGGAATAGGTGGGTGGCCACCGATCTCCATCTGGATCATAGTTGCCATGAACGTAGCTGATCGGGTTTATTTTAATTATAGATGCATATTTACATGATGATAATCCAAAATGTAGCATAACCGATCAATGGTGGGGCCTTGGCCTTTAGCTGTACACCATGATCATTTACAATATTTACATCATATACATCTAATGCAACGGGGTCAAAATCGGGGTGTTACAATTTTATTTTTGAAACCTTTCATGGGCCATTCTACAATTGTGGAATGTGGTCTTCCTTTGTGACGGTGATTCCTTTTGAAAAAGGATGCTCCTTTTTCCCAGATTGAGTCTGCAACTTTGCAATCGTCCAAGAGATGGTTGATATTTTTATTGTTCTCCTTGCATGTTCAACATATAGAAGGTCTATAGATTCTCCTGATTTGAAGGTTATCCCATGTTAGTATACGTCATTTAATCACGAGCGAACAGAAAACTGAGACCTTTAGCCACCATCCTCCTGTCCATAATTTCCCCCATTTGGCTTCAGGTTCCATGTTCTAAGTCTCTGTTACCAGCCCTAGGGCTTCTTTGGGGTTAAAATTTCTAGAATTGGTGTACCCCCGTCTGAGCTTATCCTGGCCATCATTATTGGCAATTCTTTTGGAGTGAAGCTCTGCTATGAAATATTCTATGTCTCCCCCTAGGGCTTGGGATTTCCACCAATTCTAGTCTTTCCAAGTCCTGAAAAGACAGTCAGTGTTTCGGGTGTCCCAGAATTCTACCACCTTACTCTGGGTATGATTCTAAAGAAATGATCTTAGTAAAGGGGAATCATCACCATAGGTTAGCACCGGTTCTTGGTTCCATGCATCACTTGTAAATCGAGCAGTTTGTCCATCCCTCACTTCCCAAAAGCTGTTTTTTTGAACCAATCCTCTGTTTTCCTGCACCGCTTTCCATATACTAGATCCTGGTAGGTTCTCTTCGAAGCGTACTAGGGATTTCTTGGGCCATTTAGGGGCATATTTTAGGTGCCACAATTTGTCCCACAGCTCCTCTTCATAGTTTATCCATCACCACCATACTTTGGCACTCATTACTTTGTTATTGTCTAGGGGGTCTCGAAGACTCAAGCCCCCTACCGCCTATGGAGTGCATATGGTTTTCCAATCCACGAGAGGCCATTTCCTATGCGCCCCTTCCGATCCTCCCCATAGGAAGTTCCTTTGAATATTTATGATTTGTTTTATAACTCATTTCAGATTTGCAACCACTGAGAAAAGATATATGTGCATTTCCTGTAGAATCGATTTCACTAGGATGAGTCTGCTCAGAAAATTCATGGTTCTGTAAGTCCATAGGTTTAGCTTTTGGTTGATTTTATCCAGCAGTTCCTTTCATGATATTTGTCTAATGGTTGATTCTGCTAACGATGCTCCCAGATATTTAGAAGGTAGACTACCTTCCGAGAACTCCAAGATTCTGAGAATGTTCTATTTGGTGATTCGCGGGGTATTGAAGAAGTCTAATATTTTTCCTTGTTGATTTCTAGACCACTAGCTTCCAGGAATGTATTCAGACTATCTTTGATTTCCATGGCCTCATGAATTGATGAAGGGCCCATGAGCATATTATGATCCACAAACTATTGGTGGGTTTGAGGTTCCATCCCTGCAGTTAGAGATAAGCCTCAAATTTTGCTGTCGAATCTTTGCCTCTTGAGCAACCTTCCTAATCCTTCAGCCGCTATGATGAAAAGGAAGGGGGAGAGGGGATCCCCCTATCTTGTTCCTCTGGAGGAATTGAAGGGGTTCGAGGGAGAGCCATTGAACAAAATTGAGAAGAAAGCTGAGGATACTAGATTCATTACCTAGTTTTTCCACTCCTCTGAGAAGCCAAAATCTTTGAGAATTCCTGCCAAGAATTACTAATTCAATTTATCATAAGCTTTTGAGAGATCCATTTTTAGGAGCTTACTTGGAGGCTTTGATGTTTTTAGCAAGTGAATTGTCTCATGGAACAAAATAATGCCATCTAATATTTTCCTTCCTTCCACGAACCCAACTCGTTCCGGTGAGATGATGAGTGCAAGAAGGGACCTTAGACGACTTGCTATAAACTTTGATATGATTTTGTAGATGATGTTACATAGAGCAATTGGTCTAAGTTTCACAGGATCATCTGTACCATTTTCTTTGGGGATGAGTGTTCATAATCTAGAGTTAAGAGCTCTAAGGATATTCCCTGACTTCCTAGGGTCTTTCACCATCTCCCATATCTCTTCCTTTAACCAATCCCAACAAGCATGGAATAAATTTGTGGTAAACCCATCTGGGCTCGAAGCTTTGTCTTTTTCCATTTTCTTAATAGCCATCTTCACTTCTGTCAACTCAATGGCTTTTCCCAGAATGTGATTGTGTTCATCCGTGATAAGCTTGGGTATATGGCTTTGTTAGGATTATTAATCCTCCCTTGGCCAAATTTGGTCATATTTCTAAATCGGGAGTCATGTCTAAATCAGGAGTCCATCCAGTCTATTTATAGTCATTAGCACCATTGGTTAAACTTGACCTAATTGGGGCACATGTTTTAGTTACCAAAGTGTGGGGAACACTAATTGAGGCTCACTGCCACTTATTGCACTTGATTGCATAAGTTTAGGAGTCTCCTAGATCAATCCCTAAAATTTAGGAAGCAACTGGGAGTGCCGAAACCAACCAAGGTCAGTTCACTTCAGTTAATGACTAGTCAAGCCAAGTTAGGAGTCAGTTACATTCAGTTCTAGCTCTCTACATTCAGTTAAATAATGGTTTAATTAATTGCACACATGTGGGTCATTTTTCTCACCTACCACAGTCAATTAACCATTATTTAATACTAAATGTAACACTTGGTTGTGTTTTAGAACTCCGGTTATGATTTAGACAAGGACAGTTAACTACTGGGTCCTCCAATAGTGATTTAGACAAGTCTTGGTTACCTACAGTCAAGTAGAGTCATCAATTCGAACTTCCTCATGTGGATTTGAATTGCTTGTGGCTATTAAAGCCATTTTACATCATTATCTGGATTACTTTTTTGATTAATGAAAGCATTCACAGCTGCAAGCCTTTTGCACTGTTTCATTCTTCAATGGCTGAGTAAATTGTGAGATCTTCTTTGTGAGTTGTGTGTTTGTCTATAGATCTATATGCTCAAATTTAACATGGTATCAGAGCCTCGAAGGACAAGGCACTTCTCCTCCTCAGATCTCTTACTGGATCATTTTTTTGTTTTGCAGGTACAACTTCGAAATGAATTCAACAGTTCCTCTTCTCACCCGATCCTCAGACTATTTTGAATGGGGGGTGAAGATGACTATATGTCTGAGAAGACAAAAACTTTATTCAGTGTCTAATGGATTCGGTAGAAATTATTTTGAGAGTGATAATGACTGGCTAAAGGCAAAGGATAAAGCTTTTGAAATAATGGAACTTGCTCTTTCTCCTAGCATGCGCTACCTCAGTAGATCTATTAAAGATCCACTGGAACTCTGGAAAAGATTGGACATAACCTTTGGATTTGGAAGCACCACAAGCATCCTTGATCCAAAAATCTCAGCCTCCACTCTCTCTGATGAAGTTGTTCAAGATGAAGAAGAAGCAGAAACTTCTACACAGTCAATTCGAATTGAAGACAGTCTCCATGCAGTAACTCCTTCTCCTAATGCTCCGGAAGTTCATGAGATCTCTGATATCTCATCTTCTCATATTGCTGAAACAGAAGAAGACATTCGAATCTCTGATATTGAAGAAAAATTATGTTTCACTTCCATGCAAACATTCACTGGTGATTTTCCTTTAAATTCTATGCAAAATTTACTAGTAATTGCTTCCGAAAGTGAAGAGAAATTTGATTTTTCTTCCTCTAATGTTGCTGCTGGTGTGAAAATATGTGATACCTTGGATACTTTGGAAGAAATATCATATTACCAGAGTGATCCATTCGCTCCCCATGATCTAGTTTTTCCAGCAAATTCCTGCAGGATTGCATGCACCAAAATTCAGAATTTTGAAGAAGAAGAAAGCCATGCATCCACAGTCTCGGTTAACCATTTATTTGAATCTGATATTAACCTTATTGGATCTGATATGATCTTATTTAGATTTGATCTGATATTTCTTGGTTTAATATATCAAATTCATAATCTTTCAGTACCGCTTGTAGTTGTTCTCATCAACGATGTGAAGAAACAAGTACTGCAAGTCTCCTACAAAATTGTTGCTGGGGATTTGATTCCATTTCACAA
>LPNX010334259.1:500100-521609 GCA_001517045.1 Pseudotsuga menziesii | reverse complement strand
GCAAGCCTTTTGCACTGTTTCATTCTTCAATGGCTGAGTAAATTGTGAGATCTTCTTTGTGAGTTGTGTGTTTGTCTACAGATCTATATGCCCAAATTTAATAGGCTTAACACTTCTCTCTAGGATTCCTCTTTGTCTTCTTCTAGTTCCTACAGAAGCTTGGCGAAATAAGAGTTCAACGTGGTTTCTAATTCTTCTTGAGTTTCAACAATATTCCCATCCTCCATATTTAGTCTATCCAATCAGTTCCCCTTCCTATGTTGGATAGCCACTTTGTGAAAAAAACAGGAGTTGTGTTCCCCTTCTAGGAGACACTTGACTCTTGCCTTCTGGTTCCAGTAGAATTTCTCCTATTGTTCTCTTTGGTTGAATTCCTGTAACAAAATATTTTCTTATATCCTTAACTCTTCTAAGAATCCATTACTCATCCCTTGAGTTTGGTTTAGCTTAATCTTGCATTCTAAGGCTTGTTTTGCTTGAAATATATTTCGAAAGGACTCCTTGTTCTAATTTTTATATTAACTTTCAGGAGTTTAAGTTTCTGTTGGAATTGAAACTTTCGGGTGCCTCTAATGGGTGGGGAGATTTCCCACCATTCCTTCAGTTTCTCATGGAAATCTGGTTGGAGAAGCCAGAATTTTTCAAATATGAAAATCCTTCAGGGATTTACCCCGACATTATCCCATTCTAGGCTGATGGGCCAATGGTCTGATCCTACCACTGGAAGTACCACCGCTCTTAAGTCTCCCCCAACCATCATGATATATTCCTGTTACGATATTTAGACACTTAGGATTTAGTTAAGATCAACTTGTGTAATATATCTATTAGGTAAAGTGTGTTTCTTTAGTATGCATTAGTATGCATTTGTAAATATTCTAATCTGACGGTCACGATATGCTCTAGAGATAAAGTGATACAACGGTTCAAATTCTCTTAGATCATACCTACCATTGATATGTGGCTTAACACCCGATTGGTCCATGATCTCTATTTCAAGAGCATGGAGGGTCCTTGGCTAGTTGATCGATTATGAGAAGCTCATATGTAACTTTCTTTCTTTTGAATAATAAATTGCTCCAAGTAGTTATTTGGCTGGGGCCATGGACTGTTTCCCTCTCAAGGGTTTTAACTATGTGACAAACATCAGTGTGTTGATCTGTGATCTATTTGTTTGAAGCGGTTTCTCAAGGTGTTTGGTATTTTGGGAATACCCTATGTACCCAAACATGGTATCAGAGCATTTATGAAGAGCCACTTTCGGTTTTGATCAAGATCTGGAACCAGTGTTTCCGAAAATTTGAAAGGGTTTATGTTTTTGGAGTGTTTGTGCATTTGTGGCTAGTGGGTGCTATTCCATTGCATCCAGAGCGGTGTTAACATTGGGAAATAGTTTTCGTTTCACCGAAAACCATTTCTGTTTGATCCAGAAACACCCATTTTGGAAAATCTAAAGGTATAATGTTACAGTGACGGATTTGTTTAATTTTTTTTAAATCTCTCATATTTTATCAGTTTTATTATTAGATATTTATTGTTTTAGTCTCAGACTGTTGCCTTCCCTAGCTACGTATGCCCTTTGTCATGCACCTTGTGCGATCGCGGCAAATCAGAAACAGAAAGAGAAAGTTTTTTTTCTTGTCTTCTTGGCTACATATGCTATTTGCCATGCACCTTATGCGATCACGGCAAATCAGAAACAACCAAAAAACTTGAAAACGTAGACTTTTTGGGTAAGCTAACCAAGATCTAACCCCATTGTGTGGAAAAAGTTTTTTTGTTTTTGTTTTTCATTTTTTTGTGATTTCCAAGAAAAAAAGGCAAGCACAGAGAACGAGATAAAAGAGTAAAAAAAAAAACCCTTCCTCTTTCCACTCTTTTGCGTACATTTTAAACTTATCTCACTTGGTCCAAAGTTGTTTTATTCCTTAATAGGTCTTGAGTTCAAGTCTTATCAAGCTACTTTTTAGTGCATGCAATTTCTATTTTCAATTTATTTTATTGTAAAAGTGCATCTCACTTAAATAAAATAAAATAAAAAGTGAGTCACTTAAGTCTTTTAATTTATTGACACACTATTTAAAGTAACATTATTGCAAAAGTGAACATCACTTATTCTACAAAAGTGATTCACTTAAAAGCAACTTAATTGTAAAGTGATTGTCAAAGGTTGATGTTGGGAAGAGGGAGGTTCTTTTTTTTAGTTGGTCAAGTTAATATCTGCCACATCACTATTAGGGACATCTTCAACATTTTATTTGATCAAGCATAACTTCATCATCCAGAATCAGTTTTTAATGCCATTTTTTTTAAACCGCATATTTTTTCAAGCTCTTTTCATATAGACAATTAGTTTCTATTCTTTCAGTCATTATTTTATAGTATGGCCTTTCATTGTGATATTATACTTACAAGTTCTAACTATTTCTCATGGAAATCTCATGTGGAGGATGTTCTACGAAATATGGAACTTTTCAGGATAACCTCAGGTAAATAAACAGAACCCACTGATGATGATAAGAAAATTAAATGAGAAAATAGATGTGATGGAGCTTGTGGATTGATTAGGATTTCAATATCTACTTATTTGTGATTCCACATATCTGGAATTGATAAACCTGATAAAGCTTGGAAAAAGTTGGAATTTGTGTTTGGTAAACACAATGAAATTCGGGGTCATCAACTTGAGAATGAGTTGATTTCTTTGAATCCAAATGATTTTTCATGAATTCAAGACTATTTATCTAAGTATAAAACGCTTAGAATCTTATGTGAAGAATTCAAGATTAAGAAAGAAGACAAATAATGAATTTATCATATTCTTTCCAAACTTGGACCTGCATATTCTAGTTTTGTATCTCCATTCTACTCCATGAAAGAATCCTTAACTGTAGCTTGCTATCAAGAGCCTAGTCTTGAATCCTTTTGTGATTCCTTAATTAGAGAGCAAGATAAGTTCATTCATCTTGGAATAATTAACAATGCAGATACATCTGGGAAAGCCTTATTATCCCAACAGAAAGAAAAGTCCAAGCCTCCCAAGAAATAGAATTTTCGCAATAATAAGCCAAACAACAAGGGTCCCAAACCCTCTCAGTTAGCTCCTTCTTTAAAAAATGACAAAGGATCCAAGCCAAAAGGAAAGAATACTAAGCATCATTGCAATTTTTTGGGGAAAGATAATCATGATGAATCTAAGTGTTTCAAGAATATGGAAGCCTTGGAAGCAGCAATGAAGAAACATCACATCAGCCTAGATTCGTCTGTAGAATCTACCTCTCACGAACATGCCCTTTGTGCTTCTAGTCACTCTTATATTGCATATTCTTCTTCTACTTCAAATGAATGGCTAATTGATTCTAGAGCATCTTATCATATGGCTAAGGATCAAGCCATCTTTTCTACTATGCATGAATGTAACACCAAGCAAATATTTGTTGGTGATGATAGATCTCCAAGTATTGTAGGATCTGGAAAAGTTCAAGTAGAAAATGGCCATTTCAGTGATGTACTATGTGTTCCAAAAATTTCCTACAATTTGTTATCAGTCTATCAAATTACTCATTCGGGTGAAGGTAAAACTGTGACGTTTACACCTCACAAAGTTGTAATCAAGGATTTTTAAAATCCTTAAAATGTCCTTGATACTGGAACTGTTGATGATATTACCAGGTTGTACAAATTTAACAACTTTGGGTCATCACCTTTTCCTTCAGTTTTTGTTGCTCATAGTGATAACTTGAGAAAACTTTAGCATGAGCGATTTGGTCACTTAAATTATCGCTCAATGCAACAACTATGTAAAGACAATATGGTGAATGGTCTTCAAATGGTATCTTGAAAGGATGGTGTTTGTTTCAGTTGTGTACTCGAAAAACATCATTGGGATAGTTTTGACAAACGTGCTTCTTGGCACGCCTCGGTTCCCTTGGAGCTTGTGCATAGTGACTTGTGTGGTCCTCTTCCATCTGCTTCCTTTTTTGGTTTCAAATATTTCTTAACTTTCATTGATGAATACTCCAGATGCACTTGGGTTTACTTCCTAAAAATTAAGATCAAAGTATTTAACATGTTCTTGGCCTACAAGGCCCTTGTTGAAAAACAATCTGGTCATCAAATTATTAAGTTAAGATCTGACAATGGAGGAGAATATGTTACCAACAAGTTCACTACTTTCTGCACTGAACAAGGAATCCAACAATAGCACACTGTTCCATATACACCACAACAAAATGGTGTAGCTGAACAGAAGAACCGCACTTTAAAAGAAATGGCTAATTGTATGATCTAATCTAAGGGACTAGGTCTTCAATATTGGGTTGAGGCCATAAATTATGCAAATTACATAGTTAATAACACACCCACTAAAATTTTACAAGGTATAACACCGAAAGAAGAATGGATTAAAATTAAACCAGACGTAAGTCACTTCCGTGTGTTTGGTTGTAAAGCATGGGCTCAAACTCCGAATGAAAAATGGAAAGCATTGTAGCCTAAAAGTGAAAAGTGCATATTTGTTGGATATTCTGAAGATGTAAAAGGTTATATACTTATTTAGCCACATTCTCATGACATAATCATTAGAAGATATTTTAAATTTGATTAAAATATCTTGGCCTGTGAGCCTAACTTGGTGGGTGTGCCATCTTTGGCCTGCGAGCTTGATTCGGTGATTGTGCCTTCTTCTTCTTCTTATTCCAACTTATTTGACAAGTTTCCAAATCCATTTTTTTATGATGATAGTGAGGATGAAAATCCACCTCCGCCTTCTCATGTTCCTCCAATTGCACCGGCACCAATGCTTCCTCAATGGGTCCGTTCAACATGTGAAGCAGTTGGTGATCTTGTCGGTGATCCTAGAGATCAACGTTGAACACGTTCTCAATTTCAGCGAACCTCTTCTCTTTTAGCTCAAGTTTCTGAGAATCATGATCCAGAAACTTTTACAGAAGCTTCAGGAAATCCAGATTGGGATGCAGCTATGGATGAAGAATATCGTTCTTTAATGGCGAACGATACTTGGGATCTTGTTCCTCTTCCAAAAGGAAGAAAATTTGTCATATGTAAATGGGTTTACAAAACTAATTATGCATCATATGGAAGTGTTGAAAGACTTAAGGCAAGGTTAGTTGCCAAAGTTTTTTCCCAATTTGAAGGAATTGACTACACTAAAACCTTTGCTCCTATCACAAAAATGAATTCCATCCACCTTGTTCTTTCCATTACAGCCTTACATAACTGGAAATTCCATCAAATGGATATCAAGTCTGACCTTTTACATGGTGATTTACAGAAGGAAATTTACATGGAACAACCTCCTGGATATGTTTAGGATAACTCTAGCCTTGTCTGTCTCCTTGAGAAATCCTTATATCGCCTAAACCAAGCTCCTAGAGCTTGGTATTCCAAAATGGATAGCTTTCTCCTTGACACTGGTTTTTCTAGATGCCATTCTGACTCCAATGTCTATACCAAGAAAGTAGGAAACCATCTCATCATACTTGTCCTTTATGTTGATGATCTTATCCTTACTGGTAGTGACCCTAAACTTATAACCCATGTGAAATCTAGTCTTAAGCAAATTTTTGAAATGTCAAACTTAGGACATTTGCATTATTTTCTTGGTATCCAAGTCTTGCAAACCAAAGAAGGAATATTTCTTTCCCATTCTAGGTATGCTTGTGACCTTCTTTGTTGCTTTCACATGGCAGATTGTAAACCAGCCCCTTCTCCCTTCCAAACTGGAGTCAAACTTTATGCCACTTGTACTTCCCCTAAAGTAGATGCCACCTTGTATCGTCAGCTTGTTGGTAGTCTTTTATACTTGACTCATTCCCATCCTGACCTTTCCTTTGTTGTTGGTCATGTTCCCCGTTATATGCAAAATCCTCATGAAAGTCATTGGAAAGCAGCAAAAAGAATACTTTGATATATTTGAGGTACAATTCAGTTTGGGATTCATTATAGTACAGGGATGAAACCTTTGTTGGTTGGTTTCACTGATTCAAATTGGGCTGGTGATCCTGATGATCTAAATTCTACTGCAATTTGTGTTTTCAGTATGGGATCTAGACCTGTCACTTGGGCTTGTAAGAAAAAACAAACTCTTGCTCTTTCTTCAACATAAGCATAATATCGAGTCGCAATTAATGCCAACCAGGAAGCTTTATGGCTTCGACAAATCCTATCAGGGTTTGGATTCGAGCAGTGGCAACCTACTCCACTTTGGTGTGACAATAAAAGTGTCATCAAGCTTGCTAAATATCTAGTTCTACATCAACGCAGCAAACACATTGAGCTACACATGCACTTCATCAGAAATCTTATTCATGATCATGTTCTTGAAATGCTCTATTGCCCTATAGATGATCAAGTTGTAGACATCTTCACCAAGTCTCTTACAGAAGCAAAGTTTTCTAAACTTCGATCTATGTTAGGAGTTCAAAAATATGTCCTTAATGGGGAATAGGCTCTAATTCCTACTTCCTTCTCCTAATAATGTCACTTTTGTAAATCCTTCAATCCTATCCCAAGTTGTTCTTAAGGGGGGATGTTAGGATATTTAGACACTTAGGAGTTAGTTAAGATCAACTTGTGTAATATATCTGTTAGGTAAAGTGTGTTTCTTTAGTATGCATTAGTATGCATTTGTAAATATTCTAATCCGAAGATCACGATATGCTCTAGACATAAAGTGATCCAAGGGTTCAAATTCTCTTAGATCATACCTACCATTGATTTGTGGCTTAACACCCGATTGGTCCATGATCTCTATTTAAAGAGCATGGAGGGTCCTTGGCTAGTTGATCGATTATGAGAAGCTCATATGTAACTTTCTTTCTTTTGCATAATAAATTGCTCCAAGTAGTTATTTGGTTGGGGCCATGGATTGTTTCCCTCTCAATGGTTTTAACCACATGACAAACATCGATGTGTTGATCTATGATCTATTTGTGTGAAGCAGTTGCTCAAGGTGTTCGGTATTTTGGGAGTAACCTATGTACTCGAACAATTATGAGAGTAAAAAACGATCAAGCCAACAAGCTATCCCTCTGTCTCTCATTTTTTTTTGTTCCGGGTGAAATTACCATTAGAAGTTCTGACATCTATCAAGTTGAGGTCATCAATTACAGCATTAAAATGATTGCTAGCAGAGTTTAAGTTCTGTATACCACCTTTTTTTTCATCTAGGTTTCTGATCAAGTTGAAGTCTCCACCCAGGATCCAAGATTTAACCTTGGCTATTTCTTTGATGTCGGAGATCGAGTCCAAGAAGGCGACTTTTTGGTCATCCCTCGGGGGTCCATAGACATTGGTTATGAATCCTTTTATTCTGGTGCCTAAAATGTGGAAGTCTGCAGAGAGAGTAAAAGGGGTTGCTAGGAAGCCTGAGAAATTCACCTCTCATGGATTCCATAAAATTCCCATCCCTCCCGCTACCCCTCTGGCATCTATAGCAACTGATTCGTAGCCCTTCCAAATTTTCTAGGCTATACTTGATAGTTCTTCTCCCAAGCATTTTGTTTCTTGCAGGAAGACGATCCCGGATTTTTCCCTTTCAATCCTTCTTCTGAGAAGACGGATTTTAAGAGCACTCTTATAGCCTCGAATGTTCCAAGATGTAATCCACATCAAGCTTAGTTTAGATAGAAGGAGAGATGGAAGCATCTATTGTTGGATACTTCCTTGAAGCCACCAGTTTCTCTCCTATTTCTTTGATTCTTTGGACATTTCTTGGCCTTCCCTACTTTTCTTTTTTTTGGTTTTTCTTCCCATCTGTGACTTTGAGGGATTCTACAAATACTCCTAAGGAGTTCGATTTTTTGGCTTGAATTAGTGCTTTCTCTAGTATGGATACTTGTTATGGGGGAATCTGGGTTGGAGTCTTGTCAAACCAGGAAACTTCCAACCCGTCCAGGTCCAGATGTCCTATTTCCATGTCTTCTGATGTAGGTTCTGCTGTCCCTGAGTCTTTCTTGACCACCTCCTGCTGTCTCTAAAGAAGATAATCTAAGTGGTATTTGATAATTTCTTGTTGTTTTTTTGGGTTTATCCCTGTCTCCTTTTCTTGGTTTTATTTATTCTGTTCATTTTGTTGGTCTTCTTGAATTTTTACCTTAGTTTGTTTTGATTGTTTTCCTTTGTTGTTAATTACCTTATCTTCTTGGAAGATCTCATACCTATTCTGGGTCTGCACTCTTTTATTTAACTCTGGTACTGATGTCTTCCTCGCTTTTCATTTCTTATTTTTGGTTTTGGTACAACCCTAGACATCTTGGTTGTCTTGATCTTTCTTCCCTCGTGGTTTTTTATTTTGAGGCAAGTCCCTGAATAGATGTCCATGCTCATGGAACCTTCTACATCTGAAAGGGATCTGTTCATAATCAATGGCCTGGAACCATTCCTCATCTTCCCATGTTACCTCGATTCCATCTAGTTGATATCTGGACATGTCGAGGTAGATACATATTCTGGCATATGATATGCATTTTCTTTGTCTAGTTTGCTCTGAAACTTTGAAAAAATTCCCCAACGTGTTCCTGATATCCATCGAGATTTCTTCCTTCCAGTATTCCGTTGGGAGGGAATACATTCTTATCCAAACAGGAGCTATCATAAGGTTTTATTTGTCAGGGCTGAACCTCTCTTTCCATGGTCTGAGGAAAAGTCCCGCCGAATTGTAGAAGTAGGGGCCATTCTCAAAAATTATCGTTATGTCCTCTTCATTAAAGGAGATTATCGTGAAGAACCCTTTGGCCCCCAGTTGAAGGTCGTAATGGCTTTGGGTTTTCCATGTGGTGTTTATCCACTAGACCAAGGTCTTTTCTGTGGGCCAGATCCCCACAAATTTTCCTATGAGAACCCATTATTTCATGTATTGTATGTCTTCCCTAACTCTTTCTGATTTGATCTGCAGTTTTGGCACCGTCTTGGATTTCAGGATGCATTATCCTGTCCTTCTTGTACCCTAATTATTTGTTTCCTCTTTGCTAATCCAACTAGAACCTTCCCCATCTTTGTGCGAGTTAGATGGATTGATTATTCATTTCCCCTTTTTAGTTTCAAATCCCAAGATAATGGTTCCCTCCTTTGTTGTTGCTTTCCTCCCACGGTCCCTCTCCCCCCGAGGAGGAGCAGGAACCATCTTTATTTTCCTTTCTGAGACGCCTCCATCCTACTAGTACACGTAGATCCTTCCTCCTTGGTACCCAAACCCCCAACCTCACATCAAGTTGTAGACCTCAAAATTCCAGTTGGAGTGAACTTATTCTTCATGCTTGAGTGAACTTTCTTGGTGTGCCAAATGAAGAGGGTGTCCCCTCTATTTATACTTTTTTCCATTGACTTTTTCGTCTATGGATGACTTGTATTTTTTTAATAATAAAATGCAATTTTATTTATTTTCTTTGGGGTTGACTTATCTAGTGAGGATGCCTCACATAGCTACAAAAATGAACACTAAACACCTATTAAAAGTTGATGTACAACTACTTGAGAGTATTCCTCTAAAAATACCACCCTTATATAATAGCAACTTTTACTTTCAATGGTAAACCAAATAAAATTTGTTGAAATGAAATAATGACAATGGGTGACTAGCTTAGGGCATATAATAAAGAGAAGGAGGAGAAAATTGCAGATTTGTTTGATTCAAAATGATTATCCTAAAATACTTTAAAAAAATTTGAGAAAACTACCATTGGTATGTAAATGAAGAATGCATTTTATGAGCTACCATATTGGGAGCATCTTAAGTTTGTCCACATATTATATCCCATGCTTATATTTAAAAATGTTTCATCTTCTTTATGGAGGCATATATCATAAAAAAAAGACACATTCGGTGTCAACAAATATCTTCTTTCTATAAATATTAAGAAGCAATGGAAAAAAAAGTAGAATAGAGGTTGGTACCTCTTTGTATTTTAAATAAGGTGTTGTCTGATGGATTTGAAACAAATATGATCTTTATCTAGAAAAGGTAGTTTTTGTCCCTAGTTTTAACACCTTGGCATAAACTATGTAAATCATGTAATATCATTGATTGTTGTAAGTAATATGGTGTGAAGCTCAAGGCCAAGGAACTACCATGGACAGTAAGTGAACCATGCACTGGTCAAGAAGTAAACATGGTTAGTGAACCATGCACTAGTCAAGTGTAATAGAATTGTAAATGTGATGTACATATCCATTATATTAATAAAGAAAACCCACTACTAACTATGGAAGGAAACAAGAGCAAGGACCATGGATTTACTAAGGATATAAAGGGATGTATTATACCATGAAGACAATAGACGAAAGACAAGTGTACAAGAGAGGAATTATGAGACATCAAAAATCAAGTTGACTCATGTGCCCTAATCATTTAATTCCTTTAAGAGGGAATTAGTTGAGGAAGTTATTGTCTTGAGGAAAGGAAGGAGTGGGCCTAGTTTTCTTATGTCATTCACCTTGAAAAAGTAGGACTGGGGGGTTTTTATTGGGTAAGAAACTAGTTAAATTGAAGTCATACTTAAATTATTTGTTAGTTAAAAGTCAACACAAATAGGTACTTGGTGTAGGTAACTTGACCTCTCATGTTGATGTGTCTATCTCTTTTTTTTTGAGTGATCTAAGGGTGGTTCTAATTTCTAGTTCATGGCCATGGATAGAAGTTGAGTATAAATTTGTGAGCAGATTCCTTATGTATTTTCCCTTATATATCCATTGGTGAGAGTTGGAAGACTGTCCTAGCTGTTGAAATTGTGTATGCATTCAAGTGACTACAAAAGTGTTCCAATATTATCTAATTATCTATAACAATGATGAGACTATTCCATGAATCCTATATAGTGCGCCTGGTTGTCAAATGCTACCTGAAATTATTGAATCCTTCCCCAGTATCATTCACGCACCATATAACTACTTCTCCTCGTTGTTGATATCATATTGAGTATGGTTGTTGTTAATTCTATGAAACATAAGTGATCATCTAGACAATGAATAAAGTAATCCCTTAGAGGGAATATTGGTTGTGCACTACCAATATTTGTAATCTTTAATAATATATAAACTCTTGGAAAATAACTCGAGGTTTGGGTATTATTTATACATGCACACTAAATAGAACCTAGATGAAGGTGATGCTCAAGGGATTGTTGATAAATGAAGGCATGCCTTCTTATTTTTGTGTGTGGTTGGTAATTTGGATCCCAATATAGTCAATCCTATGAGAGGTGCATGTGATTCTTATGGTAAACTAGATCTAACTATATGTTCCTTCCTGAGTTGTATAAACCCTATGGTGTTGGTTGAGTGGTATGGAGTCTAATAGTGGTATGGAGTGAAAAACTGGTTAACGAGAGTAGTGAAGGTTGAAACCTCCTATTATAGGAATAGGGTTTGGCTAGTATTTATACACACACACACACTAAATAAAACCTAGAGGAAGGTGATGCATGAGGTACTTTTAAGTAGTGAATGGGTACCTTTTAAGTGTTGTGTGGTGTGGGCATTATGGAACCCAAGCTGGTTAACTCTAATAGAGGTTCCTATAACTCTATTGGTGAGTTCACCAATAGGTATTTCCCCTCTATTACCTTGGGTCTTGTTATCATAGTTGTGTGTTGGATTTCCTTGATAATGAGTCTATGTGATTGTGGATATAAAGTTAACCTAGTTGTGCACTAACTTGGCTTGATATTGAGTCTACATGACTATGGAAATCATGTTAACCTAGTTGTGTACTAGGTCGGTTGTGGAATTATGCTTATTAACTATGAGTGATCCTAAATAGTTCATGTTTCCTTAAGTAAATAATGCTTGACACAGGGGTGTCCTCTTAGAAAGAAATAGTGTGCTACAAAGAGTCCCTATGGTTGGGTCAAATGTTACTCTTATGCAGTTGGTTGCTTGGAGAATATACAATCAAGATAAGTTTCTACTTGATGTCCCATTGTTGTTATTCAATTCCATTGAACAAATGTTGATTGGAATGATGAATAATCCATGTTGAAATTAGTAAATGTGAATATGAATTATCCTAGTAAAAAGTAAGTGTAGGTTTTGGAATGTTAGTGTTTAGTGTATGATATTGCATCTCATGATTTCTAGTATAAATATGACTACATTCACATGGATTCCCATTACTCATATATCACTAAAATTTCAAGTAGTCGGTGACTTGTCATTAGAAGATAAAGTTTCCATGCAGTGGTTATCATGTGTGGTGGTTGGAACACAATGGTTCAAGTTTTTCTCATGGTGGATTATGTGATGGGAAGAGTTAATGAGTGTATCTTAACTATGCGATAGAAAATTAATTGGCACAAGAATTGTGCAAGGCTAAAATTAGTGCATGGAGTATTGTGCTTAAACTGAGTTATGGTGTGCATGGTGTATCACTTATTTTATAATATGTATTGCACAACCTATTGCACATTACTAAACTTAAGGCTCATTGAATTGTTTGCTATAAATAAAGGAAAATTAATATATCATGTTTTTTATGTTCCACTAATTCCATTGAGGATGTGACAAAGTGGTATCATAGCAATGGTTCCAACAATAGGCCTCTAAGTACAGGAGGAACCCAATGCAGTAGTGTTAGAGTAGTTATGAGTATTTAATGTATTATCTAATGAAAACTTCCCTTTTTGCACATCCATGTTTCTCTAGAAGCAACAATAAGACCATTGTAGCAGAAGAATCAAGAATTCAGATAGTGGAATGATCATCATGGTTGATGCACAATATTACTATGAACATGAATAAGATGTTATGAGAAAAGATGTGCAAGGTGGTAATGCGGAAACATATTCCAATGGAAGGAGGGCACAAATCACCTCTGGAAATGGTTGATAATATGATAAGTTTCAATGAAATTATGAATAATGAACAAGAAGATTAGCATAATATCAATTCTACCATAATACAAAGCCTAACAGACCACCAATAGAAATCTAATATGGGATCAAATCATAGCAATGGAAGTAAGGATGTGAGGAGTGCGAGTAGTCACTCTAGGGGAATATCCTAAGGCCAAGAAAGAGGTTCATGGAAGAGTAGAACAAGCACATATCCATTAGACACCTTAGGAATCATATTGATTAGATTAGAAATCTCCTCACAAAGTTTAGAGGGATCAATGTGAAGATGTAAGAGAAGGAAGCCTTGTAAAGATAATTCCTCGAGATAATTTAGGAGGGTAAGGTTTCCTACATTTGATGGGGAAAGTAATACAATATAGGATGATGAAGCATATATTATTGTAATGAACAAGTACTTAAGGATCCATGAATACTTCGAGAATGATAATGCCATGATTTCCATTTTTAACATAAATGGTCGGATTTCAATCTGGTGGGAGAATCTTTAGCAAGTGAAAGGAATTAAAGAAAGGAATATTGACTGGAAGAAGTTTGAAAATTATTTCAAACAAAATTACTTCTCTAAAAGATATTATGATAATAATAGTAAGGAGTTTCATGAGTGAAACCTAAGAAAAATGAAAATGGAATAATATGTGGAAAATTTCCTACATCCATTATGCTATGTGAATTACCTCAAAAATGGCAAGGTAAAGGTTCAACGATTCTTAAGTTTAATTCCTTAGAATCACATAGACATGATTAAATTCATGGATTCAATACTTTGGATGATTCTATCTGGAATTTTATTCCTTTCTACTAACAAAGAAACATAATATTTCAAGAACATCAAGTAGGAAGAAAAAATCCCAAGGGAAGGTTTGACTCTAGGAAGAAATAACTCAGACATGTTCCCTACAAAAATAAGCCAATAAATGTCTTACAGGAGTGTTGCAGCTACAACTTTTTTCCCAAATTTTTGAAAATTTTTGAACCCTCCTTTTGATTTTATCTTGCCTGGATTTATTTGGTTTCTTGAACTCTATTTTTTCCCTTTGCTACAAATTTGGATTTTCTTGAGTTTGAATTGAGGTCAATTGTTTCCTTCATTTCGGAAGTTGGATGATCTAAATCTGCCTTTGTCTAGCCAAAGCTTTTGATTATGGAGTTTGATTATTTTATTTAACATTTTCTCTATTGATGATTTTGTTTTAGCACTATCGAAGTCAGTTGAATTTTGAGTCGGAACTTTAGTTATCTATGCCGTCATTGTTTCATAGGACAAATATAGAATGTGCCGATGAACAGTTCTTACTTTCATCGATGCGTGGTTTTATTGGTTCAAACCTTTTACTTTGTGATGTTTTTGTTTTCTCTATCGGAGCGGTGTTGATGATTGATCGGAGGGCTAGTCCTTTGTGTTGCCGACATGGCAGCAACATTAAGCTTTAACTCACCGATCCATAGTCCTTATAACCTTCGATCACCGAAGTTTTCAGTTGGTCACGGAACCCATAGTTAGTTTTTCTTCTGCCATTGCAGCTTTCTAGTGAACTATTCTACCAACCCATTATGGTTAGTCCTCCCATTCACCAATGCCAATGTGTTTAGTGGGTAGTGTTTCGATCTCTGATGCATATATGGCAGCTTTTAATGCTTTAATTCGTCGATGCTTTATTTTTTCCCGGAACCCTTATTCTATATGGTTTCCATCGTTGCGATGGCTTAGTGAACTAACCATCCGACATATAGTGCTTCCGCCCGCCGATGAGAGTTTTGTTTTCGCCCGATGCTTAGTAGTTCTTCTCGCCGAGAAGGTTTTTCCTACCTTTTGTGTGCTTTTACTCTGTTTGATGATGGTGAAGCTTTTCCGTGGGTTTTGGTCGAGTCTAAGTTTCTCCGAGATGAAGAGCACAAGTTAGGGTTCAAATTTGGTGGTTACATTGTTATGACTCATGCTTTCATGATTTCGAGTTAGTCCAGATGTGGCCTGGATTGAGGTAAAGAGTCTTTTTATTGACCTTGTGATTTTAGTTTGGACAATGGATTTAGTAGATTTCAAGACACGAAATCGCAGGATTTCTTTGTTTTGTCATTTTTTCATGCATTAACACTGTATATAGTTTATTTTACAAAATGCATACAGAGAAGGTAAATGGACTGATACAGTTTGTTTTTGGTTATTCATGACAGGGTGATTGCTACTGTAGAGAAGATATGTCTAGAATACAAAGCAGACGAAAGGAGGCTGCAAGGAAGAAAGAGAGAGAAAATGAAGAAGTAGAGATGAAGAAAGAGAAGAAGAAAGTAAGGGTTTGAGATCTCAATAGATCGATAGCAGTAGAGGCCCATGCTTGGGAAAAGTTCATCAGCAACCAAGCTGGCCTCTCTTTATAAAAGTGCTATTAAATTTTAATTTAATATAAGTATTGTACAGCACTCACTAAAAGACAAATTTGTGAGATTAAACGGTTGGGGGGGAGCCCAAAGGTCACAGGGGGAGCCCAAAGGTCATAAGGGGCAACCCAAAGGTTTTGTTGTTTTTCATAAATATAGGAGAGTTAGATGTAATAAAGGACTTTTTCCTAGATATATTTGTGAGAGTATGTTGTAAGAAGAACTATTTCTTTTTGCAATAAATAATTACAAGTTTCCTGTTGGAGAAAGATTGGTGGAAGATTTCAAATGTTGTGCTATGGATTTGTTGAATGTGAACTATTTCATTTTTAGCTTTGTGTCCATTAACTGTGATATCGTTCTAACTCTTTGAACCTATGTTCTTGTTATGAATGCGCTCTAGTTTATTCTATGAAATTTCCACTATGAGTAATGAAGGTTTTTCATAAACAATGAGCTATCTTGTTGTTCATATATCTATTAATGTTCATGTGTTTTGTATTAATTAATATCTATCTGTGATTTTTCTTAATGCATGCGCAGAAATACATTACTCATTGATAAATGATAATATTTCTCCCTAGGGATAGGTTAGATAGTTAGTTTTAGTTTCTTGTTGTGTGTGATTTAGATGCGAGAGAGGTAAGACGAGAGGTCATAACTTGCGCATCACATTGTGACTGCTCCTCGTATTCTCTATCAATTTTCATTCTTATATAGGCACTTGCACATCATATTTAAACATAAAAAACTAAAAATACACACGGTGGACCGAGCCATAATCAATAAAACCTTGTATTTTTTTACTTGACCTATGGTAGTCGGACCATAAATCGGAGGGATTCCCCATACCAAATAGTAACGGGCTAGTTGGGAACGTTTACTGGGGAGAATCCCTAACTGTTGTTACCTCCAATTTTCCAAGCCTCAACAGTTTTTGGTGCTAGAAGGAGGGTAGCCAGTGCATGGCTGGCCAAGGAAATACATTTTCTCGAGATTATTCCACCTGTGACAGTTCTGAAAGCAGTTTGTTACCCAATCCAACTCCAAAAGAAAAGGGTAGAGAGCATCTGTATTCCGTTGATAACGAAGTAGTTGACGATTTGAGAAGATTTACCAGGGCTTATGCGAAGAATATTGGAGGATTACCAATTATTCCTATCTTACCCAGAAGAGAATATTAGAAGAAAGACCATGCTATATTGGAAGATGTAGTGTTGGTTGAAGATTTTGAAGAACTGGTAGAAACATCCTTACAAGAAGTTATTCAACCTCTAAATCAGTTGGACCTAGATACACCTTATTGTTCACCTGTTCATACCCCTATTCATTCACCACCTCACTCTCCACTTAAAATCATGGCAAATGTAAATGTAAATCATCCACTCAACCCACCAAATCCACCACCTACTTGGAGGGCTAGGTCACCATTAAACCTAATGCCTCCTTTGCATGATTTGCCTCAATATTTTGAGAAAATGTTGCCTAAGTTTGACCCAAGTGAAAATATTTTGGTAGATGATCATTTGAAAATCCTTTACTTGGCTATAGAAGGACTACGGGCTGGAGAACATGAAGATGTAGTCTGTAGATTGTTTCCACGTACCCTGAAAGGAGCAGAAGCCTCATGGTAATTTGTTCTTCTTGCAAATTCAATCACAGACTGGGACACATTTGAAAGAATATTTAGGAGTAAATATGATGTCCAGAAAACTCATGCAGCTCTAATGAAAGGGTTATGTGCTTTAAAGGAAGAAATAAAAGAAAAAATGCATAGTTTCACTCAAAGGTTTGCTGCTTAACTTAAAAAAAAAATTCCAGTTGATAAGCCCTCTGATAAAGTTCTAATTGAATATTATACTTCATCCCTAGGGCTTGAATTGGCCATGTTTTCCAAGATGTCATTCAAGCCTACATTGTCAAAAACTTATGAAGAAGTTGAGAGAGTAGAAGTTGAAAAAGAGAGCATAGAAGATTATCCTGAGCAGTCGAGAGCAAAAAAAAATTGGTAAAAGAGCTCTATTACTGACTAAGGATGAGCAATCACATGAATTTGAAGGAATGTTGAAAATGATGCGGAAGCTATCTAACAGAGTGATAGATTTGGAAAAAGAAAAGGAGGCTCATAAAGCATACAAGCCTTACTATAAAAGGAGAGAAGACAGCAATCAATCCAAACCTCCTCCACGCAGTCCTACACCCATGAATTTAACTGAGGTAGGTATGGATAACTTTTGCACCTTTCATCAACAGCCTCATTCTAAAAAAAATTGTCCCCAATGGATAAATTCGATGACATTAGTAATGAATCAACTATTGGACTCTAAACTAACAGAAGATGATGAGCAGGAAGAAAAAAATAATCAACCCATAGAAAAACAAGAAGAGGATGCTTTAGTTTTATGGGACTGTGTATCACTTTTTGATACATAAGAGGAAGGTTCATGGAAATAGGAAGAAACATCATAAACAAATGTGACAACAAGAAGTCAAGGTTTGTTAAATAAAGACAATTCCATACTCTTGAAAATTAAGAGACTTCAAGAGAATGTAAAGAAAATTCAAAAGAACAACACAGATGATAAAATACCTGAATTTACCATTACCAGTCAAGATCCAAAACAAGTCAACATGCATGTTAAGCCTATTGAAGAAAAAGTTGATAATGTCAAGGAAAATATCAAATCAAATGAGATGGGGTATGATATTGTGGAGGACATTAAAAGGGCTAAGGAAAATATTTCATTATTTGAAATTTGTAATGTGCCTCAACAGAAAGAAATATTGTTAAAAGCACTTGAAGTACCAAACAAAGAGTTTCCCACTAACAACCAACCTGTAGAATAAATTGTTGAACCAAGTGTGGGAGGTAAGGCTAGGTTTAAAACCCCACCATTCCTTTAGAATTTTGAGATGTTAAACCATAATGTGCACAATTGTTTAGTAGACTCAAGGTCAGCAGTCAATGTTATGCCACTATCAGTCTGCAAGAAGATAAATGGAAAACCTAAACCAACTACCTGGCAGGTTACTCAGCTAGACAAGACCAATGTGAAAGTAGTCAAGGAAATGGAAGATGTTCTGATTCACTTATCTGCAAATGAAAAGATATGTCAGTACATTGATATTGTAGTAGCAGACATACCTGATGTTTTTGGACTTGTTTTGAATCGAGACTTGTCAACAAGGCTAAATGGGTATTTCGCATCAGACTGGTCACATCTGTGGTTGCCTCATAAGGGAAATCCAAATCAGATAAAAATATTAAGAGAGCCCCACAGTAAGCACAATGTTACTCAATTGGAAGAAAAAACTAAACCAGTGAATTATGTATTGGGAAATTATCTAATTGAGCTAGAACCGGGAAACTACCAAGCGAAAGAAGCTAGAAGTACACCAGACACCCAGCCCGATCTCCTTCGATTTTCACGAGCTGATGAGATTGATTGTAAAATAGTAGATTTAGTTTCAGATATAGTTTTTAATTCAAGACTAGTAGAATTAGATAATGGGTAGTCCTTTTTCAATTTGCAGTCAAGCCTAGCCCCTTAACTTACAAGTTGTCAAATTTACAGGGGTGGGCAGAGAACTGACTAGTTAGTGGTTTAGTTCTCAAACTTTATTTTTCTTGGTTTTTATTTCTTGATTATCTTATACATAAATAAACTGATTTGGTTGTTTATTTTTTATCTATTTTATTTATGTTTGTTTTTAGTTTAGATTTTGATTGATTTCAATAAAAGAAGCAAGCTTTTGGTTGCATGGAGAGCATCAGAATTCTAGATTAACTAAAATCCTCGATTATAAGACTGTGTACTTTTGATTTATCTGAAAGAATTTCTTCTAGTTCAGCAGTTTTCCTAAATGGCTATGAACACATTGAAGTCCTACTTAATCCTTGTAAAATAAATCAGGATCAAAAGGTCTAGAATACTATTTTTGGGCTCCATCCATCTCACATTTAAAAATGTCTTAGGGGTTGACAGCAAAAGACCCATGGAAAGGAAGTAGGGTAAACAGTATATTATATTTAAAAGATCCCATGCCAATAATTGAAAGTGAAAAGGCAAGTAAGAGTCAAAATCTCCTAAGAAAGCAATATGTATCAAAACAAAGTACTAAACCATGTGAGTACAAAGCTGCCAAAGTTCTTCTCCGTTCGTGAGATGAAAATTAAATACATCTCTCACACAAAAGGACACTTCCTGAATAAAAATTCAAAAAGAAAGGCATGTAGGAGGACTCAAAAAGGACAAAAAAGTCCAAAAGCACAAAAGTGCAGAATGGCATGGGAATGAGGAACAAATGTATATTTCTCTTTACCTTATGTTACAATCATGTGGTGTCCAAGCTGGGAGCTACCCGAAGACAGAGGTAAAAAATGAAATTCATATTCCTGGCCTCAAAAGAGTTATCTAGACTTTTAAATCTAGCTTCCCATTATCCCTAAATTGGACTATCATCAATGATTAAAGTACATATATTTTCCATTTGGGAAATACAGACATCTAGAATAATTCAACATGTTGGTTTTATTGTCAAACAGTCTATTATTTAAGGAAGAAATTAACCAGAGATCTGGGTTCACCAAGTAGTCGCCAATTGTTGCAACTGCAACTTTTTTCCCAAATTTTTGAAAAATTTTGGACCCTCCTTTTGATTTTATCTTGCATGGATTTATTTGGTTTCCTGAACTCTGTTTTTTCCCTCTGCTACAATTTTGGATTTTCTTGAGTTTGGATTGAGGTCAATTGTTTCCTTCATTTCAGAAGTTGGATCATCTAAATCTGCCTTTGTCTAGCCACAACTTTTGATTATGGAGTTTGTTTTTTTTTTAACATTTGCTCTGTCGATGATTTTGTTTGAGCACTATTGGAAATCAGTTGAAGTTTGAGTTGGAACTTTAGTTATCTATGTCGTCGTTGTTTTGGAGGACAAATAAAGAACGGGTTGATTAACAATTCTTACTTTTGTCGATGCGTGGTTTTATTGGTTCAAACCTTTTACTTTGCGATGTTTTTGTTTCCGCTATCGAAACAATGTTGATGATTGATCGAAGGGATAGTCCTTTGTGTTGTCGACATGGTGGCAGCGTTAATCTTTAACTCATCGATCCATAGTCCTTAGAACCTCTGATCACCGAAGTTTTTAGTTGGTCGCAGAACCCATAGTTATTTTGTCTTTCATTGTTGCAGCTTTCTAGTGAACTATTCTGCCGATGCATTATGGTTAGTCCTCCCATTCACCGATGCCGATGTGTTTAGTGGGTAGTGTTTCGATCTTCGATGCATGTACAACAGCGTTTAATGCTTTATTTCTCCGACATTTTATTTTGTCCCAAAACCCTTAGTCTATATGGTTTCTGCCGTTACGGCGGCTTAGTGAACTAACCATCCAACATATAGTGCTTTTGCCCGCCGATGAGAGTTTTGTTTTTGCCCAATGCTTAGTAGTTCTGCTCGCTGAGAAGGTTTTTCCCGCCTTTTTGTGTGCTTTTACTATGTTTGATGATGGCGAAGTTTTTTCGTGGGTTTTGGTCGAGTCTAAGTTTCTCCGAGATGAAGAGCACAAGTTAGGGTTCAGATTTGGCGGTTACATTGTTATGATTCATGCTTTCATGATTTTTGAGTTAGTCCAGATGTGGCCTGGATTGAGGTAAAGAGTCTTTTATTGAGCTTGTGATTTTAGTTTGGACAATGGGTTTACTGGATTTCAGGTTACAAACTCGCAGTATTTCTTTGTTTTGTCATTTTTTCATGCATTAACACTGTATATAGTTTATTTTACAGAATGCATACGGAGAAGGTAAATGGACTGATACAGTTTTTTTTTGTTATTCATGATAGGGTGATTGTTGTTGTAGAGAAGATATGTCTAGAATACAAAGCAAAATAAAGGAGGCTACAAGGAAGAAAGAGAAATAAAATGAAGAATCAGAGATGAAGAAAGAGAAGAAGAAAGTAAGGGTCTGAGATCTCAACAGATCGATAGCAGCAGAGGCCCAGGATTGGGAAAAGTTCATCAGCAACCAAGTTGGTCTCTCTTTATAAAAGCGCTATTAAATTTTAATTTAATATAACCTATTGTACAGCACTCACTAAAAGACAAATTTGTGAGATTAAACGGTTGGGGGGGAGCCCAAAGGTCACAGGGGGAGCCCAAAGGTCACAAGGGGCAGCCCAAAGGTTTTTGTTGTTTTGTATAAATATAGGAGAGTTAGATGTAATAAATGAATTTTTCCCCGATATATTTGTGAGAGTA